>JABSSZ010000604.1:0-36254 GCA_013755755.1 Fusarium sp. NRRL 25184 | reverse complement strand
AACCAAGCACCAATCAGAAATCTAAGTCAACCCCCAACTCTATCCTAACACTAGACCATTTTTCAAAATTCAAGTCTACCCCCTGTAAAGTGGGGTAAATTAAATCAATTGTACAACAATTGATTTTGGACCGTAGCACTAGGCTCCCAAGTTTTCAGGGGTCCAGGGTCCCCGCGGTCATGGACCCGGTTCCCCGGGTCCTGGCCAAGCTAGACAGGGGCCCAGTTTTGCTAACTTTCATTGTCCAATCAGCCGACTACTTGATCGGAGCAGCTCCGGCTATCCTTGCAAGCTTCAGGGGGCTTGGTCCTTGTGATTTCCTGAGTGGAGAATAACGGTAATTCAGCGGCGGCCTGGCTCATTGAGGTTTGATTCTCAGGTGGGTTGCAACAAAATCCGCACACCAAAGCCCAGTGACAGAAATATGTAAGTCGTTATAGCATTGGTGCTAGACAGAAAGATGGTGGACATTTCTGTCACTGTCCAGTTTTCCAGTAGGCACTGTAAAATGTGCCGATCATTTTGAGACCCTCTAATACTGTACGTATGACATTGATCACCAGCTCACTGATTGGTTGGTAGAGTTTCGGAGTGTCTGCTCCGACTCTGTCATATTTTCTTAGACAGGCGTGGGCGGATGCAGTCGGTTGAGTGAACCTGAGACCGTATGTATAGGGCTCAAGGGTCAGAAATTTCTCATTTATTCTCAGTAATCCAATGGGAGATCTTCCGCTGTGGCAAATGATACTTATCTGACTGCGGAATTTGACTTTCCAGATCATTGAGGACTGTGCTACATGCCCTTACGAGCCACTTATCCCACTACATACGTTGGCAAGATGTCACTCTTGATTTGGTGAAACAGCATGTCCTACCCCTGTGCTGAAAGAAAAAGTGGCTGATAATCTCATACAAAATCTATGCCTGGGCCCGGCTAAGTTTTTCTACACCCACTAGCCTTCCTCGGAGTCCGTTATCTTTACAATACAGTTCCCCCAAATTACTGCATGGTGGCAAAGCAGGAATCTGCATCCCCCAATGCCCAATACCCATGTGTCTCAACTGCCGAATCTGAAATCTCTGCTGACCTCCTTGGCTATCTACCTTCCGTTTGACATTCTCGGAATGTATGATGCCAAAGATATCGCCCAACATGGATTCTTGTGTATCCGAATCCATGCGTGAGGACGAGACTGCACGGTATGTTTATCGCGTCACACACTATCGCATTACCGTACTTACTAGCCATGGCGCCTGGCAGTTACGATGAGTTGCTGCGCGCAAACTGTCGATCCATCTGTCAGGTCACCAGTGCGGGGCTCGACAAGTCTCCAGATTCGGTTCTCACAAGTCTTGCTCAGCTTGCAACCTGTCAAACCAAGACTGAGCGCTCACTCATATCGTTATTTGACGACTCCAAACAGTATATTATCGCTGAGGCAACCCCATCGACCTGTCTCTCATCCGAGTCATCGCAAGAGAACGGTGGAGATGGACTCTGGCTTTGCGGAACACACATCCCATGCACCGATGGGGTCTGCCACTATACCTTATGCTCTACTGGGGTGACCTCGGCGGAGCTGCCCATTGTCATTGTCCAGGACTTGGCCGTAGATCCAAGATTTGCCTCGAGTCCGTATTGCCGCTCTGGTAGCTTGGCCAGGTTCTACGCTGCCGTACCTATACGAACACCTCGGGGTATTAACATCGGAGTCTTGTGTGTCATCAATTCTACGCCTGGTGCTGAATGGAAAGATGAATATTCAAAGGTTTTACGAGGCTTGTCACAGACTATTATTGACCATCTCGAAGGCAGTTTAATCAAGAATACCCTCAAACGTAGCATAGCAATGGGTCGGGGCTTCCAAAAGTTCAACAACAGAAAAATGCTCCCAGATGAGTGTATATCTTCAATCTCGAAGACAAATCCAGACGCCTACAACCCTCATAACTGGAACAACAACCAAAACAATTCTAACATTCGACAAGCCCATGGTAATCCTTCCTCTAGCACGGAAACAACGCCATTGGAAATCCCTAAACCTCAATGCCAGAAACTTTTGTCTTCAAACCCATACTTAAGAGCGTCCCTCATCGTTAAAGAAGTTCTTCAAGTGGATCATTGTTCCTTCTTCAGCGTAGATTCTCGCGAGTTGCATATTATCCGCTCCTCAGAAACAGAGAGCAAGTCCGATATTTCACTGGATGGGCTCTCGCTTTGCCCAAGCGCTTATCACAGTGACATCGGGAAGCAGAGTTCAAATACCCAGCTTCAACTCCCCTGCCAATTACTTGGATCCTCCAACAACTCAACCTCAAGCACGACTAAAGACGGTGGTGATATCTCGCAGGTCTTCCTATCCCATATGCTCCAACAGTACCCAGAGGGATGCATATTTGACATGGACTCATACCATGTCAGTGGATTGACCAGCAATTATGCGGCAGACGCAAATCTCCCGCGTTCAAAGAATAACAATGAAACGCTAGGGTCTGCATACGAGCAGCGAGAGCTTCTGCAGGCTTTCCCCGGAGCCCGTGATATCACATTTATTCCTATCTGGGACCCCCTGAAAGGTATGATATCTATTGGTGGCTTCGCATATTCAAAAGCACCTCGATATCAGTCCGACAAAGGCAGCGAACTCCCCTTCTTTAGGGCTCTTGGAACACTAGCAGCATCAGAGGCTTGTCAGATAGAGACCTTGGCGGCTGATAAGGCCAAATCTGACGTTCTTGGGTCGATATCTCATGAACTGCGCTCCCCGCTTCATGGAATCATGCTAGGCCTCGAGCTACTCAACGACTCGGGTTTAGATGCGGCGCAACAAAATATAGCTCACTTGATGGAAACATGTTGTCAAACACTTTTGGACACAACAGAGCATTTGCTTGATTACTCCAAGGTGAACCAACCTGTCGAGACAGATGCTTCACATGACGGCGTTTCTAGGGAAGTAGATCCACCTCAGCTCTTGAGTCAAACTGTTCGTCTGGACCAGATTGCAGAGGATGTGGTGGAAAGCGTTTATGCCGGTCACATTTACCAACATACATCAGTGGAGAACATCCTCAGCCCGTCTAAAAGTCACCTCGACACCAATTTCAAACCTATAAAACGGTTGGTCCCTATGCAGGCTGTAGAGATCAACCATTCAAGACAAAATAATATCGGACGTGAGGGCCCAGATGGAGATGTACACGTGTTTTTGCTCTATGATCCACGGTGTCGGTGGAGTTTTCAAACGCACCCTGGTGCAGTACGTCGAATTATAATGAACCTGTTCGGAAACTCGCTCAAGTATACCTCCCGAGGTGTCATCAAGGTCACCGTCACCCAAACCCAGCTAGACGGCGCACCAAATCAACGAATGATCACCTTGACTGTCGAAGACACTGGGCGTGGAATTAGCCAGGATTTTCTTCGGAACAGCATCTTCATCCCCTTCTCTCAGGAAGACCAACTATCTAGTGGAACAGGATTAGGACTGAGTTTTGTCCGGAGAATCACATCCCAACTTGGTGGTAATGTTACGATCACCAGTCAAGTTGGCGTTGGGACCAGAGTTACGGTGTCTTTACCCATGTTGATAGACACCAGCTCTACAGCAACTGACTTGTTACCGCGTGGGCTGCCAGACCGGCAGAACACATGTCATGGTTTACGCATGCGACTGGTCAGCCCTATCCAAAATGCTGGAGACGCTCCTCATCAAGAGGCATTGTCTTTCAACACTCTGATAAGCGATCTATGCTGCGAACATCTCGGTATGATAATGGGTACGGGATCAGATGTTGAAAAAGCGGCCCCGGATGTTCTTATTGTGAAGAACAATGCAACAGGCGACCTATTAGCGTCAGCCACCCCATGGCCAGAAGCACCACTGTTGGTAGTGTGTAACAACGCGTTTGTTGTGCATAAATACGAATCGGTATATGGATCCGCTGGACGGACAAGACTTCAAGATTTTATTGCACAGCCGTAAGTTCTCAGTTTCATGTTTTGGCCTCTCTTTCTAACTTGATCCCAGACTAAGTCCAAAGAAATTGGAAAGGGCAGTCTCCAGGGCCATCAACCTTTCGGCTGAATCTGACGAGAGTCCACCTAAACTAGTGGAAATGCCATTGCCTACGCCATCAGACACAGCTTCTTGTAGCCAGCCACCAACACCTGCCCCTTCGTCTATGGAGAGCCCATTCGATGGATCTATTCCAGCTGAAGACTATTTCCAGGTCCCACAGTTCTTATTAGTCGAGGATAATCCGATTAATCTCAAAATGTTAACCTGCTTCATGAAGAAGTTGCAGAAGCCATACTGCACTGCAATGAACGGCGAAGAAGCTGTTTCTGCATATAAAAAGGTCAATGGGCAATTCAAGTACATTCTGATGGATATTTCAATGCCAGTCATGGATGGTCTTGAGGCCACCCGCCAAATACGCGCATTCGAACAATTCAATAAGATCACCGCATCGACGATCTTCGCCATCACTGGGCTAGGGTCTGAGAGTGCACGAGAAGAGGCAACCCGCAGCGGCGTGGACTGTTTTATTACGAAGCCTGTTAAACTGCGTGAGCTGGAGGAAATGTTGAGCAGTTAAGGAATTTCGATATAGCAAACCGAAGATTCTTAGACATAATTGAATTTGAGACAGCCATTTCTTTTCTTACAAAGCAAATCTGTAAACCTAATCTATTTTATAAGGAATTAGGGATTTATTCTCTGTTAGACATTAACCTAGGCTCTTGCATCCCATAAAATGGAAATCCTGTTGGTTTACTGTTCTGTCACAGAGTGGAAATCGCTAGTAGTGTTAGAGAAAGGAAGAGCAGGGAAGGATGCTCAATCATCGAGCCCTGATCTGCAATGCAGCTGTCTTAATTCCAGCTCGAGTAACCGTAATCACAGGTCAACCCTTCGTAAGGACTTCACCATCACTGGTCCAACCAACCCATGCTGTTGCCAATCCATAGCAGTGTACAGTAGAGGTGCAGCTAGGCCAACACCGTTTGTCTTGACATAATCAACTCTTGCCTTTACCGCATTAAACAAGGTAGATGCAACCTCGATTCTTATCAAGTTAGAGCCCGAAACAAGGAAGCTTAATATATCAATTTAAGGGTCAAAAATATCAATCGCTAGCAGCTGCGTGCCGTTAATCCAAGCTCTCATCATGTTAAGCACAGGACTAAACTGTAACACCGTGATGGGATCTTTGCTTGGAATGCGAAGTTGAAAGTTTGCGGTTTATGTCCCGACCCCCGATGCGTTCTGTACTACAGGAATCTGAGACCACGGCTGTAGGGTTATCTAGGTGCCGAGATAAAGCATCTTCTTTGCAGATATCAACTTTATCTCGTCAGGACCAGGCACCCAGGACTCAAGCATTAGGTTCCACTTTCCGATATCAACGTTAAGGAGTTTCTTTTTCTCGCTATCTTTAAGGGCGGGAATCCGCTTCGTCCGCCCATTAGACAAGGTCAAGGAGGCTTCTTGAGCGTCGCCTACCACGATAGAAATTCCGTCTTTGGTATTAGGGCTGTAGGAAGAATAAATAATATTATCAGAATGCAAGAGGACGTGGGTCTTGAACTCTGCGGTGTTAATGGCGATAAATGCTGTGTGGCCTTTCTCCAGAGACATCTGGAAGGCGATCTTTCACAATAAGCGCTGGTAGACCGCTATAGCTTCCTGTTGCCCTGTCCATGCATTAAGCTGGTATAAGGCTTTATTCTCCTAGACCTCTGCGGCGACATCAAATGTTACTAATAGACCCTTGTCATAGAGGAACAGATAGTCCGAGTCACTGGCCGACCTCCACACAGTATACAAGTCCTTTGCAGCGCTTGTAGACTAGGAAGTTGTCTTGACTCGAGGTTAGATGGAAAGCTTATCTAGCGCTCGGAAGATATCCTTTGTTGATTTAACGAAGCTGACATTCGAGTACTTAGATCTTTCAAGGATTGACATGCTCTTCGACACAATGTCCTGGCCTTAGGATCCAATTGTTGTGGTAGGAAGCGCTCCCACGACGATAATTGCTAGTTCCGTCGCGGCCAGCTTGGGCAGTCTTGTTGCGGCTTCCGGGGTGATAAACTGCTGCTGGTCAAGAATAAGAGCACGGTAACCCGCAACTGCAGGATCCAGAACCTTCCCCTGAATCTTGAGGTTCTCAGAAACAAAGTTCGCGGGTGAAAGATACTCTTAGGTAAAGCCCATATACTCAACATTAATAAATGGAGCGTCAGACGGCTTCCTTCGATTTACTTACCATGAGCACGAAGATCCCCACCGTCGCGCTCAGCTGCTATGGTATAGGGATCCTTGTAGAGGTAGAAAGCCAAATCTTTCTTGACGATAACCTGTTGTAGAACAAACTGACTGCTAGCAATGTAATTCATTGCCTCGACCATATCGTCCCAAGCGGGCTGCTTCGGACTCCATAATTCAGTATAGATAAATTCGGATGGTATGTAGCCCGGCCAAGTCAATCCAGGCTGTTCTCCACCATATATCATTCCATGGATCATCATGGAATTGACGCCGCCTGCAAACGCATCGTGAAAAAGACTGATTAGAGAGGGAATGGTCTGACTGTACCGCCCAGATGGCACTGCCCCAATTTCTGTAGAGATGATATTACGACATCCCAGATCCGCAGGCCCAACAAACTGAGACATTACGTCTACGGTTATGAAGCCCAGAGACTCAAGTTCGGGAGCGGAAATGAGAGGAACTCTTGCAAGCTGCCATGAAGTTAATTATTGAAGTCTATTCGGGTGTTTATTGCGATATAGGGTTGCTCTTCTAGCGGTAGACATAGCGTAGGCGTATAATACAGGCGTTTTTGCTTCTTCATTTACATTTTGATGTTGCGATGCCAGTTACCAGTCAATGGCTTTTGGGCCTCGCCTTGCGCTCCGATGTGAAGGCCCAACATATTTCCACCATCACAGGCCCCTGTTGTTTGTCGCGCTCAATGTCTCTCGCATCTTGTCTTGTCTGAGGCAGATAAAGTGACTGTCTGAAACCTTTCATAACTAGAGATGCTACTACTTACTTGCAAGAACTGTGCGCTTGCAAGGCGCAACGAACCATATTGAGGGTGGTGTAAGAAGCGGGGTGTTGGTAATGCATTGGCGACGTAAGGACTCTATTTCATTGCGAGACGCAAGCTCGTTGATATGTCTGGGCCTTGAAATTGCAAGCGAACCGGTATCTTTTCAGTGTGGTATAATATCATGAGTGAAGAAATTGCTTCTGCAGTGTTTTCCGGTTCTGGTGGCAGCGCCTCGTAACTCGGTCGCTAGACTGGCTTCAATTTGAAAGCAATTGGGTGATTGAGTGCTCGACTCATCCTGGAAATTATTGTGCTAGCAATACAGGAAAATGGAAGTTCTTTTCTATTCCAGTAATGCTACTATTGGCCAGCTATGCGCAGCAGGAATTCACCTATCCTATAGTGATTTAAAGCTTGAATAAAATAGCTAAAAATCTCAAATGAATAAAGGTTAGACTTAGTACAACTTACCATGCAGTACCCACCTACCGGCAGTACCCACCTATTAGCAAGCAAAAAAAAAGTTTCCTCATACAAAATGCCCAATTTTACTTACATAGTATTTAACCAGAATTGAAGTTATTAGCATAAAACAATATCTATTATATTAGGGAATTTGTTCCGTCTGATATCATTATATTACTTTTTTAATTATGTATGCAATATGGTTACACAGGACTAATATAAAATTTATCAAAACGTCTCCTTTGACACCCAGCCTCCCTGACGCTCTTTCTAATGTTCCCGACGGCAGCCCCTAATAATCACCTTAAAAATGCCATGTATGTCTTATATAGAGGATAAAGTTACTGAAGTAATATTAGATATCACAGATAATGGCCTCTTGCAGAACAAATCCGCCTAGAAACATAAGATCCTTTGGTCGACTCTCAGGGACTGATTAAGGGGCCTACTATCAAGGTCAGAGGTCACATAGCCTGCCTAGCTATTATCCAAACCTGAGGAGTCTAGATTAGTCGCATGGATACTTCGGCAAGAGGCCTTAGGCTATGCTCCCTCTTATAGTCAAGTTCGCGCCACCGTTAATGCCCTCCTATAATAATAAGGAAGGGAAAAGCCTGTCGGTATACATTAGCTAGCTAGGTTCATGAAATGACACCTATCAATAAAGACAAAGATAGGAAAACGGCAGGAGGCATTAAGGTTTAATTATTTTACCCTAACTGCTATTAATTAGTACTTTAATATCCGGGAGAGAGAATATGGCTAGATCAAACCTGAGAATATAGTTAATATTAATGAGGGCAGTATAATAGCCAGATTTAATAAGTATCTATTATTTTGGCTAAGAATTTAGCTAATTTACTATGAATCTAGGCTTGGATTCTTTAGTTGTTAGCAGTAGCGATCCCAGGAAGAAGGCCTTTCTTAAAGGCTCCTAGTCCTGCACTTAGACTAGCTTTATTAAGGCCATTATGGCAACTGGCCGTCTTTTAAAACTGGGAATTATCTTCAAAGGCAAAGAACTTCAATAACAGTGGTTTATTAATAAGCTTAAGGAGGTGGCCGACTGGTATTATATTACATCTAACAACAGCTAGACAGACAACCATATTGCAATTAAGTAGCTTAGAGAGGTCTATCTTCCCTAAATATAACCAGAGGATAAGTCTGATGCGAGGCTTATTATATTAGATAGTTATTAAAGCTATATATCTATAAGTATCTGCCTGTCCTGAAACTCTTAAACCAAAAGTGCTACTAACCCTAAATCTAGGATAAGTAGATAGCTATGTATTTCTTAAATAATATATATTATTATTATTTGCCAGCCTATTGCTCCCACGGCCTACAGCCACTTAATAATGGCATATTTAATGCCTCTAAGGCTATATATTGCAAAGAACTCCAAAAGTTAGCCACCCTAACTAATTCTGCCCTGGTAGATAAGATTAACTTCATTAAGGCTTATGCCAAAGCCAGGGAAGTAGGTATAATAAAGAAAAACATCCTCTTAGGCTAGAGAGTAACTAGAAACTGGCCAATTTTATAACAGAAAGCGCTTATATATCCTAAGATTTAGCCAGATAAGAAGAAAATAATGCCTATATCAGACGGCCGCAGGGATAGGCAAGTTGACTCTGATAATATGCTAAAGACCAGCTGTTATATTAGAGATCTAGGAAAGAATAAGAGCCCTTTAATAAGAAGATAGTATTCTATGATATTAAAAGGCTTTAAAGTGCAAGAGTTAAAGATCGCCTCTCTAAGCTTAAGAGTAGCCAGTTTAGAGGAGGAAGTCAGGCGGTTAAGTAGAGGCAAGAAGAGAAAGGTAATACTGAATCCTAATAGGAAGTTCATGATATTAGCTAAGGCTCTAATAGCTAGTAATGCTATTTCAGGACTAAATTAAGCAGTTAAAGAGACAGAGGCTATTGAGGAAGTGATTGAGGTAGGAGGAGTGGAAGAGGATAAGGGCTTAAATTCAGAGGCGGAAGAGTTACCTGTAATATGCATACGCGCTGGGCGCGCAGTTAAGAGGCCAAGATAATATTAAAATACATTTAATTCTAAACTGGAAAATAGTAATTAGTTTATTATTCCTTTTTTTAGTGACTCTCTGTAAGGGGGTTGAAAGATAGCAGTTTGTATAGGGAAACTTTTTTTTTACTTGCCAGTAGGTGGGTACTGCCGGTAGGTGGGTACTGCATGGTAGTTATTTATACATAAATATTATTTTGAATAATTTTTAACTGGTTCATTTTGAATAGAAAATGTTGTCTTACTCAGTGTCAACTTATTTTCTAGAACAACTATAGTAAAAAAAAAAAAAAACTATAGTTAACTATTTGTTTATTTTAAATACTACATGGACTTACTTTTATTCTTGCCATGGCGTTAGACCTTAACTTTGTGTCTGGACACAACTGATTGTCCTGGCCAACTCGACATAAATATATGACTAATATTCCTCATCCCGATCATTCAAGCAATATAATTGAACTTCAAACCGGTCGCAACGCCGCATCTGTGATTGTCTGTCGCTAAAAGTGAAAATGAAATATATCCTCAGCGTATTGAGTAGATATTATACGAAGATGATAAATACGTGACTTTCAGTAGACGATGGTAATGAATGTTGTTGTTTGGGTTTGGAGTGCGGTACGAGAAACGCATTGCGTTTCCATAAGGGAAATACGGGGCGAAAATACTAGACGATGATTGGTCAAAAACAGGAAACGCAATGCGTTTCTGCTGATAATTCTTGAGTAGGGTTTAGGGTAAACACCCACTCTTTATATAAGTGTGCATTCCATGGACTGGCTCGCACAACATGCCATCACCTCACTTTCCAAATATTGTTGTAAAGCATTGTTAGTGATGACGCCGTGGCAATGCCTCGAAAGTCTAAGCCGACGAAGTGAAACACAACTGCGAGACGTTGTTCTCAAGCGCCCTTGTTACAGCAAATAACTTTCCTTTACGTATTGCATGCAGTCAAGATGGCAAGATACAATGACCGCTTAAGCCGGAACGCCGGCTTTGGGTCCACTGTTGATCGAGGAAGACCATGGCATCCCGATGGTTGACGCGTTTCCCTAGATGCAGATCACCTGCAAGGAAGAGACAAGCCACAGTAGAACGATCATTAAAGCAGTTTAGTCAATCGTCGGTGTTTCTACGACTCGCGATAAAGGAATAGGCTCTAACGCTCGAGAGGTGTAAGATGACGAGAAGGCCGCTACCGCCTCCAACAAGATCAGTCAGACCGGGATGGTCACCCTCTTCACGTCTGAGAGAAATAACACTGGGTTCGTAGCGGTACGCTTCGCAAACATATGTAAGACCATTACCGGCGCGATTATTTCCTGGATCACGCACAGCCACTACTCCAACTACATCTCTATTGTCTGGAGATCTACATACTCAGCGACAAGAGCAACAGCTACTTCAAGAAACAACACCACATTCTGAGCACATAGCTAATTGTATTAGTAACGGTACTTGGCAGGATTCTCTTAATATAACGTGGAACGAGCTTATCAATTGGATTGAGACTGAACTGAGGTGCTATTATGCAATTTCATCTCGGTCAAGATGCTGATTTAGTGAATCTTGACGATACTCCCCCTCGCTTAGATAGTCGGGTTAGACTCTAAGACCTAAACCCAGGTTTCATGAATACTAGCTCGGCTAGGAAATCAGACACATTTCCTCCTTCACTTGGCAGTTCACTGGCCTCCATGAAGCCAAGTGACAAGTGCTTGAGCTGTCATGCGATTTTACTTGAACAGATACATGAGTCCACTGACCCTACGCTCGATGATCTCGATTCTCGAGAGGGGCTCCGCCAGGTATAGAAATCCTGTACACATACAGTTTAGAATGACACTAACATGACGTTATCACAGGCAAAGGAGGGCAGTACTGTGGAAATCTGATCTAATAGACACAAGTGGGTGACAGTTAGGAGTGTTAGTTGATGTCATTTCGAGGAGGCAATTTGTTTAAACATCTTTTCTCACAAAGTGTAGTGTAGGTTGACTTTTGAGAAAAAGGAAGCATTAATCTCACTACAGTTGTGATGTATCGATTTGTAATAGCCGAGACTGTTGGTACTTCTATCACGAGCCACTTTTCGTGTGCACCTAGGTACCTCTCATTTACCGCATTTCAATTAGCTACATCCCCGCTTCGGTACGTCACCTGAGTCTTATGCTCACCCAAAGGGATACACACCAATAGGCCCGACAGCACGCATAAACTAGGATTGCGTTTAGCATGATGTGAAACATACCTCATAACAGCATGTCGAATTACTATTACTTGCGAGGATACGTAAGCACCTTCCAGCTGAGCGGATGTTGCGTCACATTGACATATCGAACGGGTTCAAGACGACAGGGTGAGCCCCAAAGTGAACTAACCCACATCGTCCGTTCTCATTATAGCCTAAATAAAGGAAGGCATTTACCTTGAGTCATAATTATCTCATTAATACCGTCTCATCTAAACTTAAATGGTAAAATGGGTGCTTGGCGACAGACTTGCGCCACATCCTGCTCGACCTTGGGTTTAAAACTTTTTGGTTGCAACTTGTGCAGGGTAACAACACCCTCAAATTTATCTCAAGGCTAAAGGGATGTTCTAAATCAGAGGCCAAGATGTTTTTACACGACCTAGCCGGTTCCGTATGCCAATCACTCAGGATGCCTACCGACTCAGCGTACCCGGAGGGGTTTTATTTGCCCTGATTATAGATACACACTGGAAAAAAAAGGGTTAGAGCTGAACAAAAGTGGATATATCTCAGACTCATATGTCAAAAGCTAGGATGTGTTGAATCCACAGTCTTTTCACATACTGTAGTTATGGTTTGAGAGTTTTACTTTTAAGCCTGCCTTGACCCCGCCTAAGGGCTGTGGCACTCAGAGGAATAAGTTATAAAACACCATCGCAGACTAAACCTGAAAAGAGAGTGATCCTATCGTACTCATTAAACACAAACGTCCTTATTCGCGCATCTGACTATGAGCAATTCTTCCACAACCCATGTGCCCGAAGCAACTGTCGGCTCCGTGCGTGAACAAGGTGAAGCGCTCGCCGAGGAGGAATTGGACACACTAGATGGTTATGAGTACGTCGTGGTTGGCTCCGGAGCCGGCGGGGGGCCATTAGCCGCCAATCTCGCGCAGAACGGCCACAAAGTTCTTCTACTAGAAGCAGGCGATGATCAGGGATCCAATCTCAACCAGCAGGTTCCTGCTTTCCATTTCAAATCAACAGAGGACGAGAAGATGCGCTGGGACTACTTCGTCAAACATTACGCAGACGAGAACCTTGCACAAAATGACTCCAAAATGACCTGGGAGACACCCATGGGAACCCGTTATGTGGGGTTGGATCCACCCAGCGGATCAAAGCCGAAAGGAATCCTCTACCCGCGCGCAGGGACCCTTGGTGGTTGTACAGCACACAATGCCATGATCACCATCTATCCTCACGAAAGTGATTGGTCAAACATCGCCGACCTGACCGGCGATAATTCATGGCACCCAAACAATATGCGTCAGTACTTCAAGCGCCTCGAGCGCTGCGAGTATCTTCCAAATGGTACCCCTGGTCATGGCTTCACTGGGTGGCTTGGTACAAATCACGCTGATCTCAAACTGTTACTAGGGGACCTTAAGATCCTCTCTATAATCGGTGCTGCGGCTACTGCTATGGGTAACAAGATCCTCGACCTGATCCCCGAGAAAGTCTCCCAATTACTTGGGCTTCTGCTGCGTGACGTAAATTCCAGTGATCCTCGCCGGGATATGACTGAGGGTATCTACCAAATCCCCTTGGCCATGAGTCAAGGAAAGCGAAGCGGTGTTCGTGATTTTCTTGTAGCTACTACCAAGAAGTATCCGTTGGAAATCAGGACAGGTTGTCTTGTTACCCGTGTGCTTTTCAACGAGAATTCGGGTGCCAACACCACTCCGAGGGCGACGGGTGTCGAGTTCCTCGAAGGCAGCAGCCTCTACAAAGCCGATCCCAGGTCAAGTTCATCCACCAATGGCATCAAACATCGCGTCCTCATCTCTCGAGAGGTCATCCTTGCGGCTGGGGCTTTCGGCACACCACAGCTCCTAAAGTTGAGCGGTGTCGGCCCAAAGGACGAGTTGCAGAGGTTTGGGATTCGCGTCGTCAAACACATGCAAGGCGTTGGAACCAATCTCCAGGACCGCTATGAGGTTCCCATCGTTACTAAACTACAGGATGACTTCCCAATCATGACTAAATGCACGTTCGGGAAGCCTGAGGATCCGTACCTCGCAGACTGGCACCATCAGCGTGGACCCTATCTATCCAATGGACTCCCCATCGGCATAGTGAAGAAGTCCAGTCAAGCAGATATTGACCCTGACCTCTTCATCTTCGGTGGTCCTGCATTCTTCCCAGGATACTTTCCCGGGTTTTCAAAACTCACGACTTCGGGCAAGCGATACTTCACATGGGCCGTGCTCAAGGCTCATACCCGTAACCGGGACGGAACTGTCATGCTCACCTCATCCAATCCTCGAGACGTGCCAGATATTAATTTCAATTACTTTCCCACGTCTCAGGATAAGATTCAGGAATCTGAGCGGGATCTCGGCGCCATTACCGAAGGCGTCGCCTTCGCACGACGCATTATGGACGATGTCCTGCCGATTGTTACTGGGCCCCTTGAAGAAGCATCGCCTGGCCGTCACTTGGCTTCTACTGAGCAGGTGAAAGGATTCCTTAGGAATGAGGCGTGGGGCCATCACGCTTCCTGCAGCTGCCCCATTGGATCGGAAGGAGACCCCAAAGCTGTACTTGATTCTCGCTTTCGTGTTCGCGGTGTGAGCAACCTGCGCGTTGTTGATGCTTCTGTCTTTCCTCGTATTCCTGGGTTCTTTATTGTCCTTCCCATCTATATGGTTAGTGAGAAGGCGACTGATGTTATTCTTGAAGACATTGGCGAGAGTCGCCATGTCTGAAACGCCGCGCTGCCAGATATTGATCACAGCGGGTCAGTCTTTCTACTTCCAGTTGCACAAATCTGTTCGCCTTACGTTCTTTGTCTATTCTTTTTTCTTTTTTTGTACTTTCATCAAGTCGTGGTATAGTCTGATGAATATTTATGGGGACTTCTTCTTCTTTTTTTTTACCACTGAGTACCTCCGAATGACAGGTATCCGTGATAAGACTCTATCCTTCTACTTTAGAGGCTCAGGAGATCCAAGCCTCACAGGTGATCCGTCTAAGAAACAGCAGCTCGTGAGGCGAGGCCGAGATCCACCTTCCAGCAAGAACCCTCCTGCGGATGCAGTGGAGTTGTCGCATGGAGAAGAAGATGGCAGTGGTATAAGGAAGAGATCAGACAGTTGCGAGTTAAACCTCGATTATCTATTTGATGGGTATCATAGTAATAGTTACATCACTTCACTGAATGGCCGGGAGTTCTTAGCAGATGTCAACTGGGAATTACAAAGGTTCAAGGCTACCAAACTTAGCTAGTCAGACCACAATCCATTTTAAATTCTGCAACCGTTGTTTAAACCTTTGATAGCTGCTTAACCTACCACTGGAAATGGGTCCTGTTTCTGTCATAAATACTTCATTAGGGCATTGTGATACAAAACTCTGCAGAGACCAAAGCTAATTCAATGCCAGACGTCTGGGTAAGCAACAGGGCTCTGATCTCTAAAAGTGGCTTTCGCCTAACCCCTCATTGATTCCTAAGGCATCGACATAGCTTCCGTGCCATCCTTGCCCATATGTCCTTCTTCTCTACTCGAGTTTTATCTCCAAAGCACCACCGTGTAGCCTGTTTTCATGTCACGTTACAGCCCTAGAGCCAACGATCTTTCTCATTGAGATTTGCTCTACGCATCACATCTCATAATGGCACCTAAATTGAGAAATGTCCGCATGGATATGGATGATCTCGCTTGGCAAAAAAATGACACGGAACTGGAAGAATGGGAGCGATCCTTGAACACTGCAATTATTTATCGCGAGATCGCCAACCTCATCAACAAACATGGCCCAGGAAAGGCTGTGGAACTTCACCGGCCGATCAGAGGCGGATACAATGTATTCTATCGATTAGAGTACGAAGATGGATCCTCTGCAGCTCTCAGAATTCCTAGTCCAGGTATCTGAACTCTGTCATTAAAAGGAAACTTCACATTTGATCTAATCCATAACTAGCGGTTAAACTTCCGGATGAAAAGGTGCGGTACGAGGTAGCGACAATATGATATGTCGCAGCCAACACCACAATCCCAGTGCCCAGAATATACCACTGGGGAACGGCCGAAGAAAATCCTCTGGGGCTTGGACCATTCATCATCATGGAGTATATCGAGCATGAGACAACCTTTTCTCACGCCCTCAATGATACTTCTCTAGACCCGACAGATTCCCACTCACTTGACCCCAAGATCAGCGACGAGAAGCTTGAGTTCCTGTATCGACAGATGGCGAACATTGTTCTTCAGCTCTCTACCCTGTCTTTTCCAAAAATTGGTTCTTTGGTTGAAGATGAAGAAGGGAGTATCTCTGTAGCTGGCAGGCCGCTCATGCAGAACATGAACTCCATCCTCGATCTCACGGGCTCTCCAGCCAGTCTTCTTTCCGACTCATCCTACATATATAATACATCTCAAGACTGGTATCGTGTAATGGCTGACATGCATCTCATTCAGCTGACATTCCAACAAAACAATGCTGTCGAGGATGAGGATGATGCTCGTGATAAGTACGTTGCTCGCCAACTTTTCCGACACCTCGCATCAGAAGGGTATCTCGACTCCAAATCAAGCGGAGATCATGACAATGTCTTCAGGATATTCTCCGAGGACCTACGACCTTCCAACGTCTTGATTAACAAGGAACGTAAAGTTGTTGGTGTTATCGACTGGGAGTTTGCCTATGCAGCTCCAGCTGGCTTTTCCTCTGATCCTCCCTGGTGGCTCCTGCTGAAATATCCAGAGTACTGGCCAGGCGGCTATGAGAAGTGGATAAAAGCTTACGAACCTCGCTTCAGAACTTTCATCTCTGTCCTGCAGGATGAGGAGAGGAAGCTAAGGGATGGAAGAAAAGTCGAAGACGACCTTCAAGACCTAGATATCTCAACCAACGGGAGACTGTCGCTTTCTCAGCAAATGAAGACAAGTTGGGAGAGTAAAGAGTGGATGGTTCGATACGCAGCGAGAAACAGCTGGGCTTTTAATTTCATTTATTAGAGATATCTAGATCCCATGTACTTTAGCAATAACTAAGATGCTGATTATCGGGCAAGGCTTCCTTATCTGAGTCAGAAGCAACTTGATGCTCTGGAGCCTTTTGTTGAATTGAAGATGAGACAGGAAAAGGAGAGGAAGCTGGTTCAGTGGAGCGAGAAAGATGCCAAGGCTGAACTTTGTAAGGTTATGATTTAGATAGAAATAAGAGACAGAATTAGATAAACTTAAGATCACAAGTTTGAGGCCATGCAGTGCGTATAATTGGCAGTTTAGTACATTCCTGGAACCTCGGCATGTAAAAGGTTGGCTTATATCATCAATCCCTTAACTGTTTATCCAAGGCCGCTCAGTCCCAGTAAACTCCCTTTTCTACAAATTGGACCTATACATCAAACCGCTATGATGGTTTGAAGTTGAAACGATTTAGCCGCCAAAAGACATTGAACAAATTGCCATAAGTGACAGGAAGCCAAAGGCTGACAATAAGTAACAGCACAATGGCGCTAGGGGATATGTACCAATAGGTGGAATGAATTACCTAAACTGCATGCTTTCTCTCTCTCGCCTTGATGACACTTACTTTCGGATCCCGAGGAGTAAGCAAGGTACTTAAACTGTGCTTATTGTTATGGCGCACAACATCGGTTGTTACTACTTTTGGTAAGCGCTGTTATCTAACGACATACGATCTGCACCACTCGGTTTATCGCCTGTGAGATACTGTATAAGCGTCAGCTTCGTGTGGATTAGTATCGGCACGGCCCGGACTTCATGCATCCTAATCTGACTTTTTTCTCACAGCGATACTGATATCAGCACATACACGTAAGTATCACCCCACCCATTTGATGCGTTATCTCGTCTCAAGCAAACTCCCACCAGATCTAGTGGAAGGCAATCTATATGCAGCGCGGACTTTAAATGGCCGGGGAATATGCAGCTGTGTCTCGTGTGACAAGATGAAGATAAGCAACGTCGCATCTATGGAGTTGTTGCGTGTAAACGACAGTTTCGACCAACGGAACGCACCGCTCTTTTAGAATTGTATTACGAAGCTAGGACTTGGAATCACCTTACAGGGGGCCTCATGTCGAATCTTGGAGACAAAAGAGTGCAAAGTCTTATCCTGTGCAGCGCTCCTCAGTTCTCACATAATCCTGACTGCATAATCGCACAATCACGGCATGAAATTGCCTCAATCTGACTACTTCGACAAATAATACCCGATACTTACACTGTGACCGGGAGACAAGAGAGAAGAGAATCCTGGTAGGAAATTGATTAGCCCACACATGTTATAAAGGGAATGCCCGAGAAGTAAAGGGGGGAGCCACTGTTCGATGCCGACACGTCCGTCAGGCACCCACATGTTCGGCTCAATGTCTCACCGACAATCATGCGAGCGCTGCCGGCAGCAGAAAGTCCGGTGTCTCCGAGACTCCACCTCTCAGAAACCATCGCCAGGCCAGCCTCTACCAAAATGCTCCAAATGTGTAAAGGCAGGCACAGTATGTGTGTACAACTTTATGATCGACCGATTTGATCCCACCATCTAACCAAAGGTTAAGGTATCACTACATTAAGAGCCAAGACAAGAAGATCGTGCTCTAGTTCCGAGAACGGTATGGGCCTGCCATTTTTAGAGGAACAGAAGCGTGTTTCTCTAGAAGATGAATGGCTTGATTATGACAACTTCAACTGGACTCAGACCGGCACAATGGCTCAAGAAGATCTTGACCTCGAGAATATATCTCAAAATATTGTACCAGACCAAAACATGAGTAATGATTTCACGACTGGGATGGATGCACACCTAGAAGAAGGACAATGGTGGGATGAGATGACCCCGATTCAAACACCATCATCCAAGGTCGAACCCAGCGATGATAGAGCGCCGCCCAATTTGTTACAAGAACTTACCTCACAAGCTATGGCTGTGAGTACCATGACCATCTCAGCCACAAGTGTTCTGCTTCATCCCAGCAGCGCTCCACCAACCGTGTCGTCACAATATGTAAACCAGGCTTTCGATGGCGCAAGAACCTTGGTAAGTATTATTAACACCATCTCTATAAAGATTTCCAGGGAGAAGGACGAGCATACACCAGAGGGTGTACCCAGCTGTGGCATTGGAGGGCTGGTCCTGACAACCCTTGCCTGCCATCAGCATCTTCTAGGTCTTTTCAAGGCAATTTGCAAGTCTATAGAAAAGTGTATTGATGCAAAATCGAGGGAAAACACTGCTTTTGAACTCAACCATGGTGGGTCACTCATAGGGGACCCAGCTCCCTCTTCGGCGCAGTTTACAATGGTTCTTCAATTGTTGGTACATCTAATCAACCGCCTGGACAGATGTCTCTTCGCGGGTGTGAAAACAGTGCAGAGTCCGACTGGGTATCAAAGTGTCACTGATCTGACACGCACGGGGAAGGATGCAGATGAACTTGGATCAGATAGAGTAAGCATCGCTGGTTTCGCGAAGGGCTTAATTACAGGGTTGCCGCAAGAGCATCATAGACTGCGACAAATTATTTCACAGCTGCAGGGGCAGATGGACACGCTCGAGGAGATTTGAGACTGGGATATTAAATTGAGCTTTCCAAAAGAATCAGGCAAGTAGAGGTACAAGTTATATATATAGGAAGAAAAGAACTCTAGAGAATAAACACTAAACAAGATCCCAATATCACACGGTATAATAGTGACTATTGTAAGTTGCAGTGGTAGAATTTGTAATGGTTTTAGCTAAACCTCCGTTCATCAATCTATATCAAATATAATTCGCAGATTATTCTAAGCTCCAAGTGTAGATACCAATTCCGATTTACTATGTGAGCATCTACCAAGATAAACAAAGAATGTCACTGGTCTAGAACTTCAATGCTCCCTTCAAGAATTCCAACTGCTTCTCCATAACTGAGTCAACATCGCCAAAAGCCCAGTCCAAGTGGCCCTTGCCGGGAAGCAAATGAAAGGTCTTTGGCTCACCCATCTTCTCGAATGCAGCAATCTGCTCCGCAGCGGGACACTCAATATCATTCTCGGGTGTCACCATCATTGCAGGCGTAGGGCTGACATAGGGAATGAGCGTCATGATGTCCCACGAGAAAGCATTGTAGAATGTCTGCACTGTGACGCGGTTCTCTACGGGGATTTTCAAGCGTGTCATCATGAGCCAAAAGTCTGAGCCCATTGACGGGCCGAGGGGAACAGTGCCATCTTCGTTGACGTAGGGAAGATAGATTGGCTCTAGATATTAGAGTTAGATAGATCGCCGCATGAGGAGCAGAAAAAATACCTTCCCCAGCCATTTGAGCTTCGCGATCTTGCATGGCCAGCTCAAGAATAGCTCTTCGTCGCTCGGGAAACCCATGGAGATCAATGACTGGTGCGACCGCAACAACAGCATGTACACGCGGACTGAAGTCTTCATCAGCACTCTTCAAGCTACAGATCGTCAAGGTACTAACTCAAGAGCTGTAGCAGCAAGACACATATTCCCATCGAAACAGAGGCCCCAGAGAGCAATCTTCTCAGGGTCAACGAGTTCGTGTTTGGAAAGGAACGTGACAGCATCATGAAAATCCTCAATTCGTTTACGAGCGCTAGTCTGCATAGAAACGGTTATATATGAAGTCACAGTTCAATGGTGATTCGAGATTTAGTCACCTCTTGTCTCGGAAGACCGTCACTTAGGCCATAAGTTCTCGTATCAAAAATGAGTGACGTGATACCATGCTTCTGATACCACTCGGCGATATCAGGTACGAAAGCCTCTCTGGGCATGTTAAACTGCACAAGGGTTTAGCAAACAGTTTTTGCAGTGAAACTACACTACCTACTCCTGGAGAAACAATAATGCCTGGTCCATATTGGGCGGCTGGGTATAACCAGCCACTCAGAGTGATGCCATCGAGTGTTTTAAAGGTGACGTCAAGGCGAGACATGGTGGTGGGCCGTGGCTGAGGACTTGTGCAATTTTTATGACTTCGACAGTGGTTATGCTGATATTCACACTTTGAGCTTGCACATACTGCACTATTGTGTAAAACAGGCCCTATATCTTATCTATTTACAAACCCTTTTCGCATTGAAACATGTAAGACGGAAGCCGACTCAGTCAGCACGGAAAACAGTATCCCGGTCGGCGCGGTCGGAAATGTGAGATGTGGTGACAGATAAAGACCATTAGTGCCGAATCTGACATGACGGAAACATGAGAAATCCGACTACTCCGGACTGCGACTCCGAGATCCCGGCACTCGGAATCGCTCAAGCTAATTGGATGTTTAAGATTAAGTCCCACTTTTGACTCTGTTTTCTAAATGAGAGCACTCCTTCGCATTGAATTTCCACTAATGGAAAAGAAGACCATGTTACTGACATTGATTGAATTCTAAGACATCAAGTCTATATAATTAATAATAAATGGGGATTGTCTTACCAATTATTAAATAATTGATGTTTTAATAAATAAACAAATAAATAAAAGATAAAAAGTTGAAAATTGGAGTTTGATTGTAAACTCTATAGGTTAAGCTATGTAAAGGATTGAAGCGGAGTTGCTTGTCAGGGGTAGCAAAAAGCAATGACCATTCTACACAAGCAACGACATCTAGCTAAGAAGCCAAAAGCAAAGCTCTTCCATTCTCATCAAGCCTTTAAGCCCCAACATCCAAGGGAACGACAAGCTTCTTACCCCTGACAACACCGTCTCGAAGATCCTGTAGTCCAGAATCAACACTTTCCAGGCCTCCAGTACGAATCTCCAAAGGATGATTACGAATCTTGCCCTCGGCCAGCCATCGCTCAGCTAGTCTAAAGAATTGACTAGCAAATTCTCGGTGTTCAGGAGTGCTAGGCCGTCCATAAACACCATCGAGCTTGCAGGGCTCACCGAGGAGGGTGTTGGCCATGACCCAGTCAGCACGGACATCACGTCGCGTGTACTTGACTGTGTTCGCTGTGGCATCTAGCGCAATGTAGGTGCCACCTTGAGTGCCGATCGCCTCATAGCACATGGTCATCGTAGCGACATTAGTGATACAGTCGAGAGCGTACGCGAGCGAGTTATCTGTATGGAGACGAATATCGGCGCCGCATGTCGGAGAGTTATAGTCGAAGCAAGCTGAAGCACCATACGACTCGCAGAGGGAGTTGTTGGCCGGTGAACATGTTACGATGGGGTTGTATCCGGCCCTAAATAGGAAATTTGTAAGTATAATGTCTTCTGCATCTGGACACTGTTAAGTAATGAGGAGTGACCGACAATTTGAGAAGCTGCGTGGCCATTGTACCCGACGCTGAGGCCCCGCCAGCCACAAGGACGGTGATAGGATCCTTGGACCCCTCTTCGCTTTCACTATGGCCATTCGTACTACCATTTGTATGGCCATTTGAGTGACCATTCGTGTATCCATTAGTTCGGTGATTTCCGCCCATGTCGCGCAGATCGTGGCCAGGTTGTAACGGCAGGCCAAGTCCAGGTTGCTGAAATAGAGCTAGGCCTGAGATTCCAATACCCAGACCAAGAGAGCAGGCCTCATTGTATGACATGCCTTTTGGAATATGGCAACTCATATCCTCGAAAGCGAGTGCGTACTCAGCAAAGCCGCCGCGGGTATGCATGCTGAGGACTGGATCACCTGGTTGGAATCGTGTGACTCCTGGGCCAGCAGCGACTACAACCCCAGCAAAGTCGCAGCCTCCAACATAGGGATCGGGAGTAATGATACCGTATTCGATAACTTTGGTATCGTAAGGATTGAGTGCGACAGCTTCAACGCGAACCAACATCATGCCTGGCCCTGGACTGGGCTGCGGCATGGCGCTGTTGAGGCAATAGCCTCCCGATGTGTTGCTAACCATAGCCTTCATTGTTGTTGGGGATGACATACTGAACAAGAGCGAGGAGAACTTGGATGCTATGGGAAGATAGAGTGTGGATTGGTAGAGCAGCCGCCAACTTGACTTGAGTTGACGGATATTAAATTTGGGGAATGATCTTGATCGACAGATAAGCCTTCGCCATCGTCCACGTGTTCGTTTAGCTTATCTGTCGGATCATATTGTGACATTTCCGACCGCACATTCCGTCCGTAAGACATTAGTGATACCGGAATCCGTGCATCGGAGGCCAGATAAGGCTTGGCAAACTCCGTGTTCCCTCCGTGAATGTCGGAGTAAGCAGCCACTCGCAGAGTCGCAGTCGGTCAATCGGGCCGGTGGTTGAGACAAGGCTCGCATCTGGACTTTCCGCTGCTGAAGAGAGACGATAGTTATCGAAGAAAGTGTAAAGATGCGGTGAAACCCCAGCTGCTCAACATTGGACGCGTCAGAGATCGCTCCTTTTCTACAATCTACACAACTGAGATCTCCTATCATTTACAACTTTTACGATTCACTGAACCACTCGCGCTTCACGATGGCCAGCATAAGTGAGGAACCCAAGTACACCAACGAGCCAATTGCTATTGTGGGTAGTAGCTGTCGCTTCCCAGGCGATGCAACCTCCCCATCAAAGCTTTGGGATCTCCTCAAAAACCCCAGAGATGTTGTCTCCGAGATCCCTTCCACTCGGTTTAACACAACCGGGTTCTACCACCCTGACAGTCAGCATCATGGTGTAGGTAGTCCAGATTGTGTATTGATTACAAATGTTGACAGACGCAGAGCTCTAATGTTCGACATGCATATCTTTTGGACCAAGACCCAAGAGCCTTCGATAGAGACTTCTTTGGCATCAGCCCAAAGGAAGCTCAGTCCATGGATCCGCAACAGCGTATGCTGTTAGAAACAGTCTACGAGGGCATCGAGTCTGCCGGCTACTCGATGCAACAGCTGCGCGGATCTAATACAGCTGTCTTTGTCGGGGTCATGTTCCTCGACTATCAGCTGATCTCGGCGCGGGGCCTTGACAGCCTACCGCAGTATCATGCTACCGGTGTTGCCATGTCTATCTTGGCAAATCGGCTGTCTTACTTCTACGACTGGAAAGGACCGTCTGTGGGCATAGATACAGCATGCTCCTCGAGTTTGGTGGCGTTGCACTACGCCGTGCAGACGCTGAGAAGTGGTGAAGCCAAGATGGCTGTTGCAGCGGGATCAAACCTGATCTTAGTACCCGATCTGTTTGTGTCCGAGTCGAGTGTGAGTAAACTTTTCCTATACTTCATATTGTGAAGTACCAACGGCCGTGCTAATACCCGATCTAGCTCAACATGCTGTCTCCAAATGGGCGCTCCTATATGTGGGATAAGGACGCCGATGGATACACCCGTGGAGAAGGAACGTCGGCTGTCATTCTTAAGACGCTGAGTCAGGCCATTGCTGACGGCGATGACATTGAATGCATCATTCGAGAGACAGGCGTCAACCAAGACGGCCAAACTCCGGGTACGCAATGCACCATCGAATGATCTGGACATACTAACTTACTTTGGTCACAAAGGTATAACTATGCCAAGCCCAACGGCGCAAGCAGAGCTCATCAGGGCTACTTATGCTAAGGCAGGTCTTGATTTGAGACTCGAATCCGATCGACCACAGTACTTTGAAGCCCATGGAACTGGAACACAGGCCGGTGACCGTAAGTCCACATTACGTTGCAAGTTCACAAGTATGAATGCTGATTTGTCTTGTCTATAAACAGCAAGGGAGGCTGAAGCAATCTCGAGAGTCTTCTTTCCTAAAGGCTCCGTCTACGACAGCAAACTCACAGTTGGCTCTGTCAAGACCCTGATAGGACATCTCGAGGGTAGTGCAGGCCTCGCTGGTGTCTTGAAGACATCACAGGCTCTTCAACATGGCCAAATCCCCGCAAATCTACACTTCAAGACCCTTAATCCCAAGATCAAGCCGTTCTATGCAAATCTGCAAGTCCCGACTGAGACACAGCCATGGCCAGTCCTGCCTAACAGTTGGACTCGCCGTGCTAGTGTGAACAGCTTCGGCTTTGGAGGAACAAACGCACATGCTATTCTCGAGGCCTGGGACAGCAAAAGACACGATTCCGGCAGTCATTCTGAGAGTGAAGGTGGCCTTTTTGTGTTATCTGCAAACTCAGCACAGTCCTTGGCTTCGAAGGCGTCGCAACTCTGTGACTACTTGGAAAGAAACCCTGAGACAGACCTTAGTCGTCTTTCATTTACCCTCTTCCATCGCGCGAACTTCAGCTTCCGTGCGGCCTTCACCGCTACAAGTGTACAACAGCTCACGGAAAAACTCAAATCAGCTGTCCTAAATAAGATCCCTCGCACCGTCAGCGTCCCAGAGAATATGCCACCACGTATTCTTGGTGTCTTCACTGGCCAGGGCGCTCAGTGGGCTACCATGGGTGCAAAGCTTTATGAATCGTCGCATCTCTTCCGCAACGCTTTCTCGCGTATGCAAGAGAGTCTTGACAACCTGGCTGTTAAAGACGGACGTCCATCATGGTCTCTCATTGAAGAGCTCCGTGCTCCTCCTTCGACTTCACGTATAGGTGAAGCAGCTGTCTCTCAGCCAATATGTACGGCTGTGCAGGTGGCCCTGGTCGACATGCTGCGTGCGGCTGGAGTACAGTTCTCAGGCGTTGTTGGCCATTCATCCGGTGAAATCGCTGCTGCGTATACGGCTGGTTACCTAAATGCGCACGACGCTATTCGCATTGCGTACTTCCGCGGGCTCCACTCGAAGAGAGCTCAAGGACCTGATGGATGCCGCGGCAAGATGATGGCAGTAGGCATGTCAATTGATCAAGCTGCCGGCTTCTGCGCCGAGTCGAGAGGAACGATAAAGATTGCTGCCAGTAACTCGGCTCGCAGTTGTACTCTTGCGGGTGACGCCTCAGCTATCGACTCTGCCAAAGAGAAGCTCGACGCCGCTGGCACATTTGCGAGAGTCTTGCAGGTCGATACGGCCTATCACTCACATCACATGCAGCCAGTCGCCCAGCCATATCTCGACTCGCTTCAAAAGTGCAGCATCAAGATTAACAAAAAGCCTGGAAACAATGTTGTCTGGTATTCGAGCGTGTGGGGATCCAACGGACGCAGCCGCTCGTTTAGTGGCAAGGACGCGGAGTCTCTGAAGGGCCAATACTGGGTTGACAATATGACCAATACTGTGCTTTTCAGTCAAGCTGTCCAGAGAGCTGTCAACGAAGACCATGTGTTTGACTTTGCGCTTGAGGTTGGACCTCACCCTGCTCTGAAAGGCCCTGCTACTGAGACCATCAACAATATGACGGGTATTGGCCTCCCATACTCCGGTGTGCTCAAGCGCGGTCAGCATGATGTGGAATCTTTCTTTGACGCGTTGGGGCTCTTGTGGAAAACATTTCCACTCCAAAGTGGACGGTCCATCGTCAATTTTGAGGCCATTCAGCGTGCCTTTGCTCCCAATGGAAAGAACAACAGGCTAGGTCTTCTCAAGGACCTACCGTCTTATCCGTTCGACCATGATACTATATACTGGAAAGAGTCTCGTCAATCAGCTATTGTCCGTACACAAAGCCAGAAACGCCATCAGCTCCTGGGCTCTGCTTCTAGTTTCGGTAGCGGGAAGCAGCGTGAGGTTCACTGGAAACAGATCCTTCGTCTAGAAGAGATTCCCTGGCTATTTGGACACACTATTCAAGGGGAGTACTTGTTTCCAGCGACGTGCTATGTCACAATGGCCTATGAGGCAGCCATTAGACTTGTCTCCCCAGGGCAGGAGATTCAGCTTGTTGAGATACACGACATCGACGTCTTTCGTGCTCTGAGCCTCAAGCCTGACTCTCCTGGGAGCGAGATTCTCTTTGTGGTACGCATTACAAGCGAATCAAGCGGTGTGATCACGGCAAGTTGGTCTTGCTACAGCAATCCAGTTGATTTTGAACATGGCCAGAATCTTGGAGACATGCCAGGCCAAGCCGATTCTCACGTTGAAGGCTTCTTGCGTATTGAGCTTGGTACCCCCAGAGATGACCTCCTGCCTCCCAGATCAGAGCCAATTCTACCCCTAATTCCACTTGATATCGAAGAGCTCTATGATACTCTGGCTGGTTTGGGGCATGGTTACAAAGAGCATTTCCAGACACCTGAAATGCTTCGCCGTCTGCACCACGCTGTTGTGACTATGCCTCCAGGATGGCCTGAAGCTGACTCATTGACTCGTTCGGATGTCAATCCCGCGGCCTTGGATACGGGTATCCATGGGCTGTTAGCTGGTTACTCGTGCCCAGGAGACAGACGGCAACGGTCAGCTTACCTCCCTAGCCGTATTGACAGCATTCGGATCAGCATGGCCGCTGCTACTGTGGAGGACGATGGCCCTGCAGAACTGGTGGCAGGTTCCTTCGTCACCCACGGCGATGCCAGCCGTATCAGCGGCGATATCAATGTCTTTAATCCTAAGACTAACAAGACGCAAGTTCAGATTCGCGGAGTGCACCTATTGAATCTACCCGGTTCTCGCAGATCAGACCGAGAAACTTATCATCAAGATATATGGGAACGCGACGCTCTGTCTGGCATTGAACCTGATCGAAAGTCAATAATCTCAGACAATAGGGCCGAGATCAGCAAGTTGGCCATACGTCTAGTTCTATTCTACTGTCAGAAGGTTCTCAAGCAGCTTAAGCCGTTTGAGATCATGCTCATGGGAAAGGCTCGCAAGAACTTTCTGACATGGGTACAGAAAGTTCTTATTCCCGGTGTGAGGGCTGGGGAGCATGAGGCAAAGAAGGAATGGCTCGATGACAGCGAAGATGTATTGGACCAAGAGGTTAAAAGGCTCAAGGTCGTGGACTCAGCCGACGTCGTGCTCTTGGAGCGTCTTGGCCGTAACCTCACATCCATCACCCGTGGTCTCACTGCAGGTATCAAAGTGGCAGAGCAAGAAAGTGCACTAGGCAGATTTTACGCCGAAAGCTTTGGCTTCCGAGAGATTCTTGATGATGCAGCCACCCTTGTTTCACAACTCTGCCATCGCTACCCAGCTATGAAGATGATCGAAGTTGGTGCTGGGTTTGGCTCAGGCCTACGAGACGCTTTGATCAGTGCTGCAGGCACCCGCCGTTACACGTCTTATACAGTTACCAATACTCTTGAGCCTTCTGATCATGATTCGAAGCTCATCTTCAAGCTTCTTGACATCGACAAGGACCCAGTTCAGCAAGGTTTTGTTGAAGCATCGTACGACTTGGTAATCGCCACAACTTCATACTCTACCAAAGTCAGTCAAGAAACGGTGATCAATGCAAGAAAGCTGCTACGTCCGGGCGGATTCCTGATTCTTGTAGCTCTGACTAACGACTATCTTCCTGTTCGCTTCGTTCAGTCCCTACTCCCAGGGTCCTGGCTGGAGAAGGACGACTCACAGGCCCAGATTATCAAGGTCTCCGACTGCGATGCTTTGCTGAAGATGAATGGATTCTCGGGTATTGATGTCACCTACACACAGCATTTCTGCACTGTTATGCTCTCACAGGCTGTTAACGATGTTGTTCTTGCTGTGCGGGATTCAATTACTTCAACGCAGAAGATCGATACAGAGGTCTTGCTTATTCTGGATCCATCACCTAGCGGGATTGTTGGGAACCTGGCTTCTCAGCTGCAAGACAGGCTTTCCCAATATACTACAGTACGGAAGGTCTCAGGCCTTGAAAACATCCATGTCCCCCCTGAGGCAATTGTTCTGAATCTCTGTGATCTCGATACCCCGGTTTTCCATGAGATGAACGAGGTACGCTTTAAGGGTCTGCAAGAGATAATGCGTCAAGCTAGCGTTCTGCTCTGGGTTACTCAGGGTGCTCGAGGTGGAGCGAAGCCCGAGAATACTATGGTGCTTGGATGGGGACGATCTGCTCGCCTAGAGCGGTCTACTATGAAGCTTCAGGTCTTGGACATTGAGCAAGAATCACAGACTGTAGATCCTGACATCATTTGCAAGCTATTACTCAATCTTTGCAGTAGTAGTTCGGATGACCAGGAAATGCTCTTCACACTGGAGCCAGAGTTGATGCTGAAAGACAACGCATTTTACATTCCAAGAATCTGGCCGATTGACAACCTCAACGAGCTGGCTGATACGAGGTACAAGGAAGTATACGTGGATGCCTCTCCGACGGATCGTTTTATAACGCTTGATGAGCGTGAAAGACTGGCCATTGAACGACCTTATGGGCATACGCAAGCAAAGAATCTGGAAGTGCTAGCATCGTCTCTTCATGGTTTCCGTTTCCAAGGGGAGGAGAATTTAATGGAGCTCTGCATTTCTCGGAATGTTGCAGGCGAAGCATCACTTACACTCTCAGACAAGCACTCATCTGAGATTCTTTGGCAATACGATAAAGACGATGGGGGTGTCAAATACCATCATCGGCTTCATTTACTGATGACGGCGGCAATTGCTGAGGCTACTCTTCATAACTTTTCGGGTCACGTCTGGATCCATGGTGCCCCTTCTTGGCTAAACAGAGAGCTCGATCTTGCGGCCTCGCGACGTGATGATATCCAGCTATTCAACACAACATCTGAGCGCGAGCTTGTCAAGGGGGACGTCAAATTCCTCCATCCTTTCATTACCGAGCGCGACCTTGTTCTGGCGAAACCGAAAAGCATAGCGGCATTTGTTTGCTTGGATGACTCGCAACGAGGTCATAACTTGGTTGGATTGGTTCGCAAAAACTGGCCCAGTATCCGCATTGAGCTGCCAGTTCTATCTTTGAACAGTTTTGACGGAGTTGTCTTCAACGGACTCAGCAAGGCCATGTTTATTGACTTGGTGGAACGGTATCTCAGCAGTGGCACTCTTGTGTCTGAGAATCTAGTTGAAGGAGTCGTTATCCCCGTTGAAGATATCTCCAAGACGTCCCCATCATCCATCTTGCCAACAAGCGTCCTTGATAGAACGACGACGGCAACCATCTCGGCCAAGCTTCTCCCGCCAAAACACGACGGTCTTTTCTCCAGTGACAAGACCTATCTTCTGCTCGGCCTCGCCGGTGATTTCGGTATCTCCATTGCATTGTGGATGTTTGATAGCGGAGCTCGCCATGTTGTGTTAGCATCTCGTAACCCCGTTACTCTTCAACCAGTGGTGGAACATGTTGCCGCAACTCACGGAGCTGTTTTACGCTTCATGGCTATTGATATCTGCGATGACCTTTCGCTATCGGTTGCGTGGGTCGAGATTCATGCATCCATGCCGCCTGTAGCCGGTATCATGAACGGTGCGATGCTTATGCGAGATCAACTGTTTGCAGACCAACCGTGGTCAGACTTTTCATCTGTCATGGGTCCCAAGGTGAAGGGAACGCAGAACCTTGTTGCACTCCTTGACCGAGAAGTCAAGCCAGAGCAGCTGGACTTCGTTGTCTTCTTTTCGTCTGCAGTTGCGGTCGCTGGAAATGCCGGACAGACTGCATATGGCTCATCGAACTGGTTCATGCAAGGCACAGCTAGCAACATGCGACAACGTGGCTACCCTGGCTGTGTTGTCCACATCGGAGGCGTCAGTGGACTGGGCTATGTCCAACGTCATGAGAAACGCAAGATGCTTGAAGATTCATTGTACTGGCTTATGTCTCCTGTCAGTGAGACGGATCTACACGATATGTTGGCCGAGGTCATTGCGGGTGACCGGCATGATCTAATTACTGGTATTCGTGGTGACATTCGAACCTACACGTGGCGAGAACAACCGCGCTTGTGGCATTACCTCCAATCCGAGGATGACGGCGATGATGCTGCAGCCCAAGAAGGCAATAATGCGTCTCTCAAAGTCCAGCTTGCTTTATCTGTCGCCGATCCAGATGTTTGTCTCGATCTACTCCTTGCTGGCTTCACGTCGGCATTATGTGGAATGCTGCATATGAAGCCAGAGGAGCTTGACACCAATGTTCCTGTTGCTAGTATTGGCATTGATTCACTTGTGGCTGTCAGGATCAGAGAGTGGTTTATGCAGCAGGTTGGTGTGGAGGTTTCTGTTTTAAAGGTCATGTCTTTAAATACTGCTGTACTGGATTTATGTAAGGATGTTTTAGCTATATGGAGGAAACAGGTCAAGGCTTAAGATAGCCTACTATTTTTTTTTTAGAATAAGGTAAAAGAGCTCCGTCTCGGTTAATGCACTCAAACACGTCACTTATTGGGCTTTACATCTGTAATTATCGCTCTATTAATTAATTAATTGTAGTACTGCTCTTAGTACTTTCTACTTAGGAGTGTAGTTAAGAAATAGAGGTTCTTGAACTCCAGTTTGATCAAGGAAGCGTGAATAATGCTTGGGCCTTCTATGGTCGTCAAAAGAAAATACTCTGCCCTTGCCTTTTCAACATTTAGCGACATCAATAGTTGTGTGAACCACCCAATCTTCTTTTGTCTTGGCCTCGGCAGTGATGTGGCCATTGGGTTCGACGATGCTTGAGCCACCGATGGGGCCATGGCATAAGCCGTTCTGTAGCATCCCTACAGTTTCATTTCAACCAATGCATTGTTTTTGATAGGCGACTAATTTTGCTCGATGCCTTGATGGTAAGAATTACAGGGAACCTAGAGCATCAAGCAGCTGCGCTGCCTCTCACAGGGACCCTCAAGACTTTGGCTGAGGTATGTGTTTCAGCCGCTCGTACCTTAAATACCACCTTCTCTTAAGCTTGCACCTAGCTAATAAAAATTTATTCTTATATATTATCAATAAGTTAAGCTAGCCCGCTCGGGCTCGCTCTGCATAAGTTCATTGGTAGTCGGAAAGGGTTGCTATTGCTTTTTTATTAGTATTTGTCAGCAAGGAGGCACAGTGCGAGCTTACGGAGTAGTTAAGGCGCCTCCGTGTTATTTCCATACCGACAAAGACAAGTTAAGTCTCAAGCTTCTTTCACTAACCCTTTGGTCAATTCGCATCCAAAAGGAAATCAAGAATTGCATATACGATGGGCATCAAAGGCTGCTGGACATGTAGAGGTATGCTATCTGCCCCCTAAAACAGCGTCCATGTGGCTGATGACGCTTGTTCTCAATTCCAGCGCGCAAGGTTCGGTGTGACCTTGGCCATCCTATATGCGGCAACTGCACCAAGGCAAGGAAATACTGCCAGGGATACGGCGTCCAATTGTCCTGGCCCCGGGCGGGAGACAAGAGAAGAGCTGTGACCTGTTCTATCGCTAATCGGGCGGCACAGCGTTATTCCAACAGCAACACCTTGTTCTTAAATACCTCTCCCTGGGACGTGTCCTTGTCTGAAATGCTCCAGGAGAGGAAAGGTGTTGGTGAGATTCTATACTTATATGTTGCCAATTCCTTAATGCGTATGTTAATAACTCACGTACAGGTCAACATGCCCATACCTTGCATATTCCACATCTACCATACCTTCCGCCACGACTTCTTTCTGGGGACAACGCTCTTCTGCTTGATTTCTGTGAGTCGCAGCGCGTAAGGTGACTGCTGTAGTGAAATCTAACACATAGTTCTTAGTCAACGCATCCCGATTGCAGATCCTGTCACCCATCATGGATGAAGCACTGGCCCAGTTCGTCTTGAGAGCTGCGCTAGACAATTCCAATTCTCCCAACTTGATTCTAGAAGGCGTACTCATCGTAGCTTCCCTGCAGTTACATGGGCGCTCAAGGAGCCTAGACCGCCGCTCAAGGCTCATCTCAATGCTTCAAAAGACTTTGCAGCACGCAGACAGAAACAGCGTGTTACAGAACCTTATTGCTACAATGCTTCTTTACCAGTACGAGGTTATTACCACTGCCCCCAATGTCTACGCGCACAGCTATATTAACATGAATTAGCTTCTCACCACGACAAACCCTCAAATTGGCTGGCGTATATTCCTCTGCGGTGCGAAGAAGATCATCTCCGCCTTGGTTAACAAAGCTTGGCTATACCAATATGATAATATCATCTTGATGGACTGGATCTACTACCACGAGGTATCAGCGGAGCTTAGTTTGCGGCACTGGGCAGATGCCGACTATACAACCGGCCCCTGCAGAGTACCTCAGGCTGGGAGATGTCAAGAGCTAGTAGTCGGTGTGTCTCCAGTATGTTGTTCTAGAGTTCTTGGCCGCTTCTGTGTAACAACCCTTTAATGCATCATAGGTCCGAAGCTATACAACGTGTCCCATGGATGCCCTCGACCTTATTTGGAACGTTTGCAAGAGACCACCGATATACAGTACCGCAGATATGGAGCGGATGCAGGATCTCAAACGAAACCTTCAGAAGACTATCGGAGAGATAGGTCCTTTCTATGACATTTCAGAAACTCCAATCACCAGGCAACATATGATGTCGTATCTTTACACTTGCGCTGCACTAATCTACTTCAATCGTGCGGTAGCGAACGTGTCACCTTACTCATTTGAGCAGAAAAGGTTGGTCAGAGAGGGGATGCTCATCCTGCATTACCTTGGCTCTTGCGAGAGCGCCTGGCCCTTGTTTATCTTAGCTTGCGAAGCGAGCAACGATGAGGAGCGTCTGCAAATGTCAGACATTCTATCAAAGACGGGACAAGAGTCACTGCACCGGGTGAATCACGTCCCGCTGATTCGGAGCATGGTGGAAGCAGTGTGGAACCAGAACGATCTGAATGCGGACAGCGACGTCAGTTATGTTGAGACGCTTCATGCTGTATTTTCAACGGCACCATCTTTGCCTCTATTCGCTTAGATGATTCTCATTTCATATCGAGGTAGCCTGATAACTAAGTTCTCCGTGGTGACATAAGCTCCCAGCCACAAGTCTCAACTGCAAATAACACATCTAGCTCATAACTTAGACAAAGCCTGATAACACTTCACCGGTTCTACCCAAGCGTTCCTCTGCTCAGGCAATCCCATTCTTCTCAAGACCGTCACGGACCAGCTGCTCAATACTCTTCCGCTTCACATCCAAGAATCCATCACCATCGAACTGCAAGCCATCTTGGAGATCCCCTGCGCCGCTACCGCCAAAAGCAGCAATCTGGATAGTGGTAAGAATGGCCGGAAAGTACTGGCCATCCGCAAAGTACCTGTCGCGCTGCTCAGTCAGTTCCTGCGTCGTGATGTGAACCTTCTCAAATCCGCGTCCTGTAATCTTTTCGTAGAGGCTAATGATCTCGTTGACAGTCGTGCGGACCTCGCTGACGTGAATGCGCTTGTTCTTGGTCTTCTCTTCGTCCATTTTGAGGGCAGCCACCAGACAACCGGCGATGAAGGGCAAAGAGCTGCCAGTGAAAGGATGATCACCACCGTCAATGACCGTCACCTTGTTGTTCTTGGGCTCGAACAGGGCAAATGATCCGTCGACCCACTGGTCGATGAAAGCCGAGGGAACGATGGTGGTGAAGCTTGTCGGGCCACCCTTGTTGGCAAGATCCACGAATTCCTTTGCCAGAGGCACTACCGCGAGGTTATCGGGCCAAGGCTTATCCAGTTTCAGAAGCGATTGCGCCGATGGGTGCAGGATTTCCACCGAGTACTCGGAAGGGAAGATACGCCGAACTCCCGCCTCCTGGGCAGCCGCGAGTAGCTGCCTGTCGACGATTCTGCTGATGCCACCGTTGACGAGAGACACGATGGCATCGGCACCTGCGGACAAGCGTACAAGCTCTGCATGGTCGCTGTAGTCAACCTGGACCACTTTAGCACCAGGGAAGGATGGCGGGGTGCTGGAAGTCTTCCGAGTAAGGATGGTGACTTCGAATTTTGGTTGGGTTGAGCTCAGAATTGCAGGAATGGCAAACTTGGCTAGGCCGCCGGTGCCAGCAACGACTAGTCTGATGAAGGGCATGTTGACAGAATCTGCTTGGAAGTAGATGTAGGTGAAAAGGATTTTGCTGGTGGACGAGGAGTGCTCTTTTCGGCTCTGGAGATTGTAAGTAGATGAATGTGTTTTGAAGCCACTTCATCAAGCCTTTATATTCTTCCTCGCCCTTAGACTGTTTCAATTTCATTGTAAATAATACATCTTGCTCACAATATGCTCCAGCAACCAGTACGAGGTGTCGAGCTACACCTTGATCGCCTAACCTGATGCAGTTAGTCATTCGGAAATACTTACCAACGCTTACACTAGATTATGCGGTCCACCCAAACTAAACGACTCGTCAATTGGTTGAACCATCCACGGCGTTCATATTGGTACTGATCACTTAATCTTATGCAACTAATGCCGACCTGAGCCAAGCACGAGTGTGTGGCCAAATAACAGGCCTCGATTGCCCAGTCACATTCAATGAGAAACCATGCCACGCTTGACCAAGCATCAGCAAGAATTCCCGAAAGCCTATAAGGTGTGGTTTGCTGTGCATAGCTCGAGCTTATGATTAATCATTCCTTTGTTTAGCCAATGGAGGACGCGTTCTCTTATGCTCTGCTTGACAAGTTACTTGCGCTAATAAATGGTTTTGGCTAAACCTAGGCCGCGGCTTTTATTACGTAACTTATGGCTAAATATTTATAAGTAAAAACGCGCCCTATTTTAAGTACCTAAATAGAGGTAGAAATTTAAAGGCTTTAATTGGCCTAGAAGATAAAACACAGCGCGTTTTAAGTAAGAATACTTAAGTAGATATGAATTTCAGCAGAGCGCTCAGTGACGCCAGCAAACTTGGGGAGTAGATTAAATCTTATATATCTATTAGCAGCCTGAGTTGCTTTGATAATTCTAGGCTTTTTAATAATGTGTTGTGCTAATATAAAGATTATTCACGGATATATATTTTTTGCCATTAGACGGTGTTATGGTCTCTATCCTGTTGGACATTACTTTTTTACTGCCCGTTTGTGGCGAGTAGGCTATAGTGGACTTAATAGACCTCGACGCAGAACACCTGCCACTAGTCAAGCCTTGTGTCGCATTAATCCTCTCTTTTAAATGCCTTGTGGCCTAAATATTAAGGATAATTGTGAAAAGGTTCTACTTTTATCAGGCTCTACTGTAGACTCCGTCCTGTGGAAAGTTGCACATCACTTGTCAGCTGTTTGTTAATGGACCAGACACGACATCTACTCGTGGCTTAAAGACGTCAAGCACTAGCCCAACTTTACATTCATTCAAATGAGTCTTTTAATTTATTTATCACATTACTATCTAGACAACTTCTATATATTTCTTCTCAATTATAAATATCGTTATAGTTCCGTTCCTGGTGGTAGCAAAATAAGTCAGTTAATGAACGAACACCTTATTGGTCAACACGCTAAGCTTCGTGTGGCGTCCCGCTGAAAGACACTGAAGCCCCGGCTCAAACTTCACGACTTCAATTGATGGGTTAGAACCCTGACGCGACACTCTGTTGCGGATGCGTATTTATATTCGGACAATGAGCAGATATATCTCGAAGTCATTTTCTTTGAATCCGCTTCCACTTAACTTCCATTCCAATCTCACATATAGTATTAGGGCTGGAAGAAAATCTCAAGACCGCTAATAGCATTGGAATGTTCGAAACTCAGAAGTACTCTACATATCTCAGATATACAGTAGGCATATATAGCTCTAATAG
>JABSSZ010000603.1:0-13709 GCA_013755755.1 Fusarium sp. NRRL 25184 | reverse complement strand
TGCAAATGCTAAGTGACATAATTTGAAAAAATCACGTCACTTATTGCCACAGTTCGAGTGCCTCATTTATTGAAATTTAACACTCATGCGATAACGACAAAAACAACCATTCTAAGGATATCTATCACAATATTTTATTACAACCAGACAGTGTCATGCCTGCGTGTCGCAGACGCAACTGTGACGTGGAGGAGGAAAACGGATGAGAGGGGGCGGAGGAAGAACGCCATTTATTACGAGAACATACCTCCCTCCCCCCCACTTCCTCGGAGCACTCCGCTCTGATGTAGCCAATCAGCGCAAGATTTATCTTCTTCCACCAGCATGGACCCATTGCGTTATGCGCAACAACGCAACTACGCAGACACGAAAACAGGAATAACCCGCATGAAATTTTGATGGGCCTAAAGACACAGCGCATCGCTACCACCTTGCGTAACCGCAGTCTAGACCTGCCCCGTCTCGGGCGACTACTGTATTGGTATGTGCGTATGCCGGCAAGCGATAGAAGAGCACTTTCTCTTTCGATGCACGAAATGGACAGCGCATAGGACTGAAATGTTGCAGTGCACGGAGACATTGAGAGGAAACCTCTCGTTCTACCTAGGAGGAAAATCACTATCAGATGACGCAAAGTGGACGCCAAACATACAGGCAGTCATAGATGCGTATTGTTGTACAACAGTTGTATGTTGTGAGGTAGTGTTGTACAACTTTAGTAGAGGAAAGGTAGTGTTGTACAACTTTACAACAGTTGTACAATAATAAGGTCACGTGCAACAACCAAACAGGTAGAATTAAGGTGCCATGGCTCTATATCTTCGTCTATAGCATTCTAGTCATATTGTAGACCTACATCCATAGGTGCCCCATCATCTGCAGCCAGTGGGTTGCATACTAGACCCAATCCACCCTCTCCGGAGGGGACAATTAGCCCTTCTCGTAGCCAGTTGCCGATACATTCCACCTTCTCAAGATTCTTGCAAGTGATTCGAAGCCGGTCCCACGAAGCAGTACGTCGAGCACCTGAGAATGCTCTCTCTGGCTCAGCTGATTCAGATGTGATGGAAAGGATATCGATAGTCATCCGACTGAGCCGTGGATACTGTGCCCGTTGCTCAAGACGAGACCACCCCTCAAGAGGAGTACAGTCGATTTCAAGAGGTAAAGCGTTGATAAAGGAATCCAGATTATCTGAATCGGTAGAAATAGCCTTCTGCTTCACCTCAATTGACCTGAAAAGAAACGATAACTGACCATCCTTCTTCGAGGGTAGCGGTGCAGGACGACGTTCTGGTTCCTTTGAGATGGCCAGATGTTCCGAGCACCAGCAATAGCTGCCTCATGCCAGTCTCGGGGCCAATTTTGCTGAATATATGCTAGTCGCTTAGAAGGATCAAGTAGTAAGGCGGCAGCATAGACCGGGACATCTTCAGTCATAGTATAGTATTTGTCTAAGACGAACCAGCCCATCTCAATGGCATGGAGCATCCGAGTATCCATTGAGCCAGGCTGCGAGTGCTGAACCTTTGCACTCTCATAGTGGAAGAGTAGAGCATCCATCAAGAAGAGGGACTGGGAGACAGAAGAGCATTTTCCCTTGGCATATAGAGTTACTGATGCAAAGGGCTCAAGGAATGCATGAGTTTTGGCCAGCAAATCCCAATCAGAACCACTTAGAACAGTATCTTCAAGCTCTCTGTCATGCTCAAGTAGAAACTGATTGATCTGAACTTTCTTCCTAATGGCATTGTCGATCACTTTATACCAGGAGGACCATCGTGTGGCATTATCAATCCCAAGGCTGAGGCCGACAGTATCACGCCAGCTATCACTGTGGAGCGATGAGCTACGAAGCCAGACAGAAAGGTTATGGAGCTTCTGGAGAGCTGGAATGCCTTGCCACCCAGTATAGTCCTCATCAATGCCAGTCTTCTGACTGACCTTAGCTGTCGATTTGGACCTCTTACCTTGCAGTACAGGCTCTTCCTGTTGTGATATGGTTTCTGCTAGTGTGGCGGCAAATTGATCGACCATATCCGCACTCTCATCGCTAATAGTAGCATTGAGGGCTGCTGTGAGAGCCTCCTTAGATCGAGCAAGAAGGAAGGATTGCAAGGATAGGTTAATGATATGACCAATGCACCGGATTCGACGCCTCTTGGGGTTGAAATCGATCCACTCTATGTCAGATAGCATCCAACTAGCTAGGGGACAAGCATACCTGGAGCTCTGCCTTCAATTTCTCTGATAATGCCTCCAAACACGTATTATTTGAAGTTGCATTGTCCCCTGTGTGGTAGCCTACTCTCAATATATCGAAGTTGCGTAGGACTTCCACAATCAAGGCTGCCTGGGCCTCACCACTATGACTGAATGGACATTCTGGCAGTCCCAAGAGCGCCTTTCGAAGTGCGTAGTTATAATCAACCCATTGGGCACACACTGCTAGCATGGCATGGCGATGCGGTGATGCCCAGAGGTCAGTTGAGATGTGGATCATCGATTGAGAACCCTGAATGAGATCTCTAAGCTGGGAAGCATATAGCCCATAGTTGGCATTTATGATCTTCATAGCCTGATCACGGGACGTAATCAGGCAGTCTTCAATGGCAGGATTGCATGCCAAGGCAAGACTCTTCATCTCATCCCACGTAACTGAAGAGAATGGGACTCGATGCCGCCTTAGGAGTCCCACGATTGCCTCAATATACCGTTGAGCATTGAAGACATTTCGAAGAGCACTGTCGGATGGTTGGAATGTTATGTATGAGTCTATGGACGGCTGCGTCGATTGCTGTGAGTTTTGAGACGTCTCACTAGCCTGGATAAGTTGCCGGTGTCGATTTTGAGCATGGGTTATGGCATTGCTCGTGTATCCGTTGCTCCAGCGGGTTGAGCAGTGAAGACAGACGTATTCCCTTCGACCGTAAGACTTCCGAACCCTTCCAATTTGAGTCTTGTTTTTTCTCAGGAAACGTGAGATCCCCCGGTCGACTCTCGAGGACCGATTAAGGGGCCTACCGTCAAGGTCAGAGGTCACACAACCTGCCCAGCTGTTATCCAAACCTGAGGAGTCTAGATTAGTCACATGGATACTTCGGCAAGAGGCCTTAGGCTATGCTCCCTCTCACAGTCAAGTTCGTGCCACCGTCAATGCCTCTTACGACAACAAGGAAGGGAAAAGCCTGTCGGTATACACTGGCTAGCCAGGTTCATGAAACGGCATCCATCCATAAAGACAAAGATAGGAAAACGGCAGGAGGCGTCGAGGTTCAATTAATTTACTCCGACCGCCGTCAATTGGTACTTTGATATTCGGGAGAGAGAGTATGGCTGGATCAAACCCGAGAACACGGTTAACGTTGATGAGGGCGGCGTAATGGCCGGATTTGGTGAGTATCTATCGTTCTGACCATGAATTTAGCTAATCCATTGCGAATCAAGGCTTGGATTCTTTGGTTGTTGGCAGTAGCGATCCCAGGAAGAAGGCCTTCCTTAAAGGTTCCCAGTCCCGCACTTAGACTAGCTTTCTCAAGCCGTGACTGCAACTGGCCGTCTTCTGAAACCAGGGATTATCTTGAAAGGCAAAGAACTTCAACAACAGTGGTTTATCGATAAGCTCAAGGAGGTGGCCGACTGGTATTGTATCACGTCCGAGAACGGCTGGACAGACAACCATATCGCAATCGAGTGGCTCAGAGAGGTCTATCTTCCCCAAACACAACCGGAAGATGAGTCTGATGCAAGGCTTATTATATTAGATGGTCATCGAAGCCATGTATCAGTGAATATCTGCCTGTCCTGAACCTCCTGAACCGAAAGTGCCGCTGACCCTAAATCCAGGATGAGTGGATGGCTACGTGCTTTTTGAACGTCTATTGTTGTTACTTGCCAGCCCACTGCTCTCATGGCCTACAGCCACTTGACAATGGCGTGTTCAATGCCTCCAAAGCTGCTTACCGCAAAGAACTCCAAAAACTAACAAGCCTGACCGATTCTGCCCCGGTGGACAAGGTCAACTTCATCAAGGCTTATGCGAAAGCCAGGGAAGTGGGCATGACGAAGAAAAACATCCTTTCTGGCTGGAGAGTGACTGGGAACTGGCCGATCTCTCGACGGAAAGCGCTCATGCATCCAGAAATTCAGTCAGACAAGAAGGAAACGACGCCTGCATCGGACGGCCCCAGCGACGGGCAACGCGACTCTGATAACACGCCAAAGACCAGCCGTCATATCAGGGATCTGGGGAAGAACAAAAGTCCCTCAACGAGAAGATGGCATTCTGTGATTTCAAAAGGATTTGAAGCGTAAGAGTCAAAGATCGCGTCCCTAAGCTCAAGAGTAGCCAGTTTAGAGGAGGAAGTCGGGCGGTTGAGCAGAGCCAAGAAGAGAAAGGCGAAAACGAATCCCAACAGGAAATTCATGACACTAGCCGAGGCTTTAGTGGCTGGTGATGCTATTTCAGAACCAAATCAAGCAGCTGAAGAGACAGAGGCTGTTGAGGAAGTGATCGAGATGGGAGGAGTGGAAGAGAATGAGGGCTCAAATTCGGAGGCGGAAGAGTTACCTGTGGCACACACGCGCGCAGGGCGAACAGTTAAGAGGCCAAAGGAATATTAAAATACAATCAATTCCGAACCGGAAAACAGCAATCAACTTGTTATTTTTATTTTTGGTGACTCTTTGTGAGGGGGTTGAAAAATAGCAGTTTGTATGGGGAAACTTTTTTTTTGCGTGCCGGTAGGTGGGTATTGCCGGTAGGTGGGTATTGCCGGTAGGTGGGTACTGCATGGTACTTATCCCAAAGTCAAGGAAATCCAATGAGCAAGCGCAGAGACCGATATTCCTCGTATGGAAGGCAGGTTTAGGGGTTATGAAGGCACAGTCATAAGAGAGGAAATTCGTCCTCAAAAACTATGGAATTTCGATAAATTCCCTATACAAATTCGCTAGATTGACAGCAGCCTGAAGCTATTTTCAACTCGCAAAACGAAAAATACCAGGCCTGTTGCTTTTCAGCCGGGGAATAAGGAGTTAATGACCGCTGTGGGGGCGATCAACGCCATAGGACAAGCAATTCCTTCTTTGCCTATCTTTGCGATGAAATCTTTGCTTAAAGAATATGCTTTTGCCGATATAGATAAAGATATTATCCTTACACATACAAAAACAGGATTTAATAACAGTCAGAGAGCTCTCCAGTGGTTATAACACTTCAATATACACTCCGTCACAAAAAGCAGCGATTTTGATGACTTCACTGTTGAGGAGTGGTCTGGGTACGGTCTCGAGATCACAAGGGAAACTTGGTCGCAAGAGATCGCCTTCTGGGCCTCCAAAAGAAATCCGAAAAAAATCTCGTAACAAAGAGAATGCTTCTTATGGATGGTTCCCCAGCTCATGAGGATCCCCAGTTCATTTGGTATTGTACAATGTTCGATATTATCCCTTATCAACTCCCCAGTCATACAAGTCTTCTCCTTCAGCCTTTTGATGTGGGGGTCTATCAGCATCTCAAGCACGCACAACGAAGTGCTTTATATGACTTTATTGGAGGCGGCGGACTTCAATTATCGAGATTTCAGTTCCTCGGTATGTGAAATCGTTTATACAATGCTGCCTTTAGAGCCTGTTATATATATGTTGGCTGGGAAAAGTTAGGTCTTTGGCCAATTGACCGGGAAGTTGTTTTAGAACCTCTACGGCGAGCAGCTCACGAGCAAACCAAGCCTTGATTTCCCAACTTCCTTTATCCTGTTACTCCAAGAAAAGCAAAAAAAGAAAAAAAGAAAATGGTTCAATTCGATACGAGACAAGCTTCAAATTCTCAGCAACCCAACGCGAGCTATCTTAGAAGATGTAGAGTCTTCTTTAAACCATGTAATTATCGCCAAATCGGCGTAGAAGGATATTGTAAGATTACAGAAGGAAGAGCTCGAACTGGAGGCACGCCGGACCGACACGCTTCGCCGGATCCGTAACCCCGATGGAGGTGTTTATACAAACCGGCAGCTGCGCGAGATGGTGTCAAATCGAGCTCAACAGGAATTGCAGATAACTAACAAAAGGCAAGCAAAAGACCAGGAAGCATGGTTCAAGCAGCTACACTAGGAAGCCCTCCCAAAGGGGATAACAGACCGAAATTACGAGGAAGAACAGCTGCCAAAGCGAAAGCATCACGAGAAGCTCTAGAGGCAGCTCAGTGGGAGGAAATCCGCAAAACCTTCACAGATCCGAATACAATTGAGGAGCAACAACACCAGCTACAACGATAGGAGGTAGCTCTTCGTTATGAACTATTCTTAATGATTACAACGGTACCAAAATCGCACCTTGAAACTATTCCTAACCTCGAGAAATGGGTCGAAGAAAACTCTCGCCCCGGCGAGGCTAATGAGGCTGAAGTTATATATGTTCAAACCGAGAACGGCGATGGTTTCATCTCGGTAGCCTTAACACCGAAGTTGCCTTTTTGGTAGGGACCTCGGGCTCGGATGAGGATAATATTAAGATCATTGCGTGCTCCCAGGTGGCAGCAACCATAGGAGGCCCTTCCAATCACTCAATGATGCCATTTAGCGCGGCAATTAATGTAGAGGAAGAGGTTGAAATACCTGTGATGCCTTAGAATGGATGGGGCTACGAGCGTGTGCCGAGGTCGCAGGGTCGGACTAACCGTTCAAAAAAGTAATAACACAACACCATAATTTGCAGTTTACTGTGAGTGAAATTACTATTGCGAAATATATAAGATTACAGCGATTAAATGATATAACTTTTATCTTCATGCGACCAAAACTGCCTATCGCAGTTTATACGAAGGTTAGGTTATGCGGTTATGGTTTGTACGCGGTTAGAGGTACGGCGCCCCCTCTTTAGATGGAGGGGGGCAAAACTACTTTTATCAACCCGCCGGGTAGTGCCGTTCTTATGGCATCAACTTAAATGAAGTATGCGACCAGAACCCCTTCCTTGTGGTTGGCCTCATTTTTTTCATCAACCAACACACAGAAGTGATTCGTCGAGACTAGTTATCGACAACGTCAATGTCACAATTTCATGCAACAATCAACTGATAAGAAGAGGCATATTAGGCAATGATCAGCAAACAAGACTTGGCGAAATATGCTCAACATGCATGTAGCATGGCCAACATCCATTCCGATCAGAATCAAGTGTTTACCAGATCTTTATTCTGATAAACGTTTGCCGAGCAAGTCAAGCTGTAATTCTAGTCAATTGATAGGATCTACATGATGCAATTCCCTAGTGTAATCGCTAAGAACTCAAGATTCAAGACAAGGCCGTGGCAGATTTGGGCGTTTTTGTTGGCTTAATGCATTTAATGACACAATATATCATGCATGTTTTTACTTATGTGGCAGAGACCAGCGCCCCGATGTATGGCCTGATACAGATGCCACGTCACGCACCCTGATGAGTGCCGCTCCAAATGCAGTTTCATAAAAGTTTAAGGCCCCAGATTGTCATGCTTTCTCCCTAAGACAGTAGCAATATCAGGAGTCTTGTTTCCCGACCGTCGAGAGATTTTGCTGAGGTCGCGAGGCGCATCCCGGGCAAAAGACACATGTGGTATTGATGAGATCGAGTTTAATTGATTCCTATATCTAATGACCAGGACGTGGCTGAGAAACTGATGCTTGATCAAGCCTCTTGCAGCTGATACTAAACATGAAACCATGACTTATTTCATGATTTCTCTCATCTTCTGCTCCAAGTCTTCAGTCAACTCCAAGGGAATTTCTCGAAGGAGGAACCGTGACAATCCACCCTCGTATGCGTTGTTCTTCGCAAAGAATTTGTTGTTCTTTGAATAAGTTTGTAATTGTCTATATGCGCATTGCTGCAATACTGCTACTTTGATCTGGAAGAGGTACCTATTTAGTCTAGCCATGCCTGTCCTAAGCTATGCTAGCACGCTGGCTTCTGTCTTCAATAAGCCATTACAGAGCAGTCAGATGTGTTTGCCTAGGAGTGCAGCATCGACGTTCTTTAAAAACCTCCTGACGTTGTCTTCTAGCTGTTTCCTAATACACTGACCTGATCGAGCTATGTTAAGGTTGTCGATCGCATTTTGGGAAACTTCAGGGCCGGGACAACACCGTCTCGGCTTGCAGCTTGCGCTTTTTTTCTTAGCCATCTCCAGGGGCCTGTATCCAGTACTGGTGGGCATCCACATGACAGCCACCCTATTGCCCTTGACCCTCAATGCATTGATGGAATTATATATGCACCTAATATACTCTTGACCGGACTGCTGACGAGGGTTTCGGACTGTGAGCATGACGACTTTGTTGCTCGCCAACAGTGCCACATTTCGATACTCAAGGTCAGGTAAGTGTCTCAATGCGTATGCGATCGCCGCTAGCTGTCGGAAAACTGGGAATCCCCCTTCCCTTCAGGATTCAGACTGTTAGTCTGAAAATCTGAAAGTCCTAGATACAATTATCTAGAGATATAAACCCGAGAATAACTCTCAGTTCAATAAGAAACAACAAAGTTTTACAAAAATACATTTTCACCCAGCACTACTGCGCAATATAAACAACAGGATGCTGGCCTCAAATACAAGGAACAGATGACAGGGGCAGCGATCAAGGGTTTGAATGCTGCGATAAAGCTGCAAAGGCTCAGGAGTCTTAATCCGAGGACAGCAAGACAGCTGTTCGCAGCCACAGTGGCCCCAGTGGTGGACTACGCCTCAAACGTATGCATGCACGCTTGCAAGTATAGAAGAGCCGGCCCTATTAACCGGGTTCAGAGAATGGGAGCAAACGCGATCGTGGGGACGTTTCTCTCGGTGGCAACAGGCGTAGCAGAAGCAGAGGCATACATCCCCAGTGCACATGAGCGGTTCTAGAGAGGGGCAATCAACATGTGGACCGACCTACATACCCAGCCAGCGATCAACCTACTCTGAAACGCTATGTCTCGCATCCGGACGTTCAGAAGGTACAATCGCTCGCTATTCTACGAGGTAGCGGTGGCTCTTGATGTAATTCCGATGGAGGAAATAGAAACGATCAATCCGTTCATGTGGACACTTTGGGTTAAGCGAGTGCAGAATATAATGGCCCATGGTAATGACTTGAGAAAGACATAAGTAGATATTGGTTGGGCGTTATGCGTCGCGGTGAGCAGCTTAGTATGGAACGGAGTAGTTAGAGTCGGCGGGGTTATCGCGGTCCCTGCCACGGTGCGAGGCGGACAGAAGCTTGAGCGCTTTTCCTTTACACTTGACATGAGAATTGAGCCGAACCTGCTTTCCTGAGAGCTGGCGGCGATAACATATGCGTCAAGATACTTACCCGACCTCAAATATCGAAGTGTGGCACTGCTAGCGAGTAATAGAGCTGCCGTGCTGACGATTTAAAATCCTCGCCAACAACCAGCTTAAGAGTGTGTTGGGTGTATATATGGAACTCTGGATGCGTTAGAGGTTAAGGGTAATATGGTAGCTGTTATGTGGATACCTATTAGCGCTGAATATAGGCTCCTGGAAATGGCTAAGAAAGGAGCGCTAGCTGTAAGCCGAAATAGTGCCGTCCCGGCCCGGAAGTTTCCTAAAATGCAATCAATGACCCTAAATATAGCTTAATTAAGTCAGTATACTAGCAAATAACTACTAGATAATATTGGAAAAATTTTAAAAGAGAGTCGATGTTGCACTCCTAGGCAAGTATACTTGATTATTATATAATAGCGTATTGCGGAGAGAAGCTAGTATACTAGTATTATAGCTTAGGATAGGTATGGTTAGACTAAATGGATACCTTTTCTGAATTAGAGTAGCAGCATTACAGCAATGCGCGTGCCAATAAGCAATAGAGACAGTTAAGCATTTTCTCTTTTAATGCAGGAAATAGAGAGCTCATAGGACTAAAGTGCTATAGTGCACCAAGACACTAAGAGGAAATATTTTATTCTACCTCAGAGAAAAATTACCATTAGATAATACAATGAAGGTGCCAAATATACAGGCAGTCTACATAACTATACAATTTGTAATAGCTATAGGTTGAATTAACATATAATATTGAAGCCAAATTACAAAATTTCACCTACCTATTCTTACTAGCCTACTTATACTAAACACTAAATACCCTGTGTCATGAAAGCGGACGTCGCTTCAGCCGCCGTAGATAGGACACTGGACACTTAAAGACTTGGCCTTTAAGCTAGTTTGCTGGCAATACTGTCGAACCATGGGAGAACGCAGAGAGCAGCAGAACAGAAAGGAAACGCATAACCGAGGAACAGGCGCAGTATGGGCTCCAGGAGACTGATTTCAATTTGGATGGTACAAAGCAAGGTACAGTAAGGGCTTTAGGAAACGCAGACGCAATATGAGCAATGTGTGGCACAGCATGGGCTTGGGGAGACGAGAACGAAAAACAAGCCAATGTACGTAAGCATTAGTGACTCGTACCCTATCAGCTAAGATAAGCCGCCGGGCGTAATAAATTGTATTGAATTGTATTGTATAGCGAAAGAAATAGTATGCACACATTGATATTCTTTCCACAGAAATTCCCCTTGCGCCAGTTTATATGCTTGCCTCCCTATCCAGCGCCTATCTCTCCTACAAGAGCTCCCTTGGTCGTAGACCACATGCAATCATTATTAGCCTCATCATGTTTGGTAGAGAGTTATGGATCCATCCTGTCAAGCCCAGCTACTTGTGTCCTCCACTCCATACAACAAGACATATTTGAGGATGTCTGAGAGCGAGATGATTCCCTTGAGCTTATTCTCATCGTCAACCACTATCAGACGATGAACTCTGCTCTTTCGGACTGTGTCAAATATGGAATCTAGGCGATCGCCTTCGCTGCAGGTATAAATGTCAGGGCTCTCGTCAGATCTCTTGCATAGTGCCTCACCAACAGAGCCGTCCAAGTCATCGTAGGCACCATCTTTGATACAGGGGATGACATCAACTGCCTCAAAGGCATTCAGCACCCGCCCATGTGAATCGACGATTGGAACACAACTGATGCTGTGTTTCACCATGAGATGAACCACATCAAGCACAGAACTGCTCATCAAGGCGGTAGCGATATCTGAGTATGTGCCGAGGTCGATGTCTCGGACTGTTTTTTTCAGCAGCACCGTGTTGTGTTCATTGTTGACGGCGATAAACTTGAGGATACGATATTGGGTGATGACCGAAACGACCATCTCCTTGTTGGTCTCGCTATCGACATCGACGAGTGGGATTTGTCGAGCGCGGGTCTTGAGCATGCGTCGACAGGCCTCATAAAGCGGCTTTGAAGGGTGAGCCGAGGCCGTCTCGATGGGTATTGCGCCGATCGCTTTCTCGATGTCTAGTCATTGTTAGTGATACACGCACCGCATAAAGACACCGACCAACCTCTTAGGCTACTGAGTCGAAACTGGTCGAGTTTGCTGAACTCGTCAGGAAACTGGCAATGGTACTGAATAACATTGATAAAGTCTGTACTCGTAAGGATACCGGCGAATCGAGAGGTTTTTGAGTTCCATAGAGGAGCCGATTCAATTGCTGTGGCGAAGGTTTAGCATTGGTGGCCAAATCTGCAGGTATCGGGTGACGCACAATTTTGCGTAAGGATGTTGATGGCTTCCTTAATTAGGAGATCGGTATCGAGGACAATGAGTCGAAACGAGAAGGGTAGAGCATCGTAGCTAGTGCGAACTCTAAGGAAATCGCGAATGGCATTCTATCAAGCAGGAGATTAGCTTCAATTCAAGATATCGTCTGTCATCGGATGCGCGCGTGCCCCACGTCGGAAGTTATACGGGCAGACGGATGCAATGAGACAAGACGAATTCTAAATGGAGACAAAGAGATGAATACATACCAGACCCTGCAGTTGATCTCTGTCCAATGGACTTAGAGGCTTTGGCTTGGTCGGCGCCATTGGGCTCCGGATAGAAGTCCTGCATCGGAGGTAGGACGACGGAGCGACAAATTGAGGAACATCGCCATGACCGGCGGCTGTGATGGAGGGTTCAGTGGAGGTTGATGCAGCCCGCCCGCGTGGAGTTATCAAAGCCGGTCCAGCTACAACTCCAACTCCAGCTTCAGCGGCGGATGGTGCTGGTGTTGGCCGGTCTGTGCCTGGAGCTGAGGTCATGATCGAAGCGCTTCCAGCTGTTGTGCCAATCACGCTAGGCGCCGTACTGGGGGCATCATTTTCGACGCGGGGCAGCTGGCCTACAGCATTGTCACCCTCTCCATCACCAGTTGGAAGTTCGGACGTAGGCTGTTGGGGTTGGGTTTCGCTCTGGGCATCGATCCACAATTTGACGTGGGCTTTTGCTGCGTCTTCAACTTGAGCTTCATCTGTCACTTCAAGGTGGCCTTGGAATCCTTGAGGATCGCTTGGCAAATCGACATCTGCTGGTGCCTTTTCTTCTGCCTTCGGTTCGAAGGGACGATCCTCTCGTACGGATTTGGCTTCTGGAATTCCCTCCATTCCAACCAATCCCCACTCTTGGCGTTGCACAAGGTGATGCGATAGCAAATCGTTCACGACGCGAGATTTTAATGGTCTAATCAAGACGGGGAATAGCAAAGGGTGAAATGCTGCAAGCTTGTCAAGGGCCAGAAGAGAGGTACATGAGCAGTGAGTTATGGCGCATCACTGTCTCTCACGGGGAGGAAAATCGCGGGCGAAGTAAATGCGTAGGGCAGACATAGGAGGCAATCCAGCAATCAGGCGACAACAAGCCTGAATAAAGGCCAATAAAAATAATCTGACAACGTTGACGATAATTCCATACTATTAAAGGCGCAAATTTGTTTGATAAAACTTGAAGGGAACGTGATGGAAGAGTAAGCGGGAAAAAAGAGCGCAAACCATCCGTCACCTCTCGCAATCGCGTGCCATACGTTGCTTCGTTGCCTTAAGTACGGGTTGAAACAGCCAACGTCATACAAGTATGACTAAATGCGTGTGAACCAGCCTGGTGCAGGCACCTTAGGAAGGCACTCTAAGAGGTGTCAGACATTACGTGTATTCGGTTCATTGATGTGAATTGGTGTATTGATCTTGTGTTCTGTCAAAAATCTGCCCCTTGAAGGGTTCGCCATTTTGGCGCGTAATCTTAAGCATCCCTGCTTGCACGTGATACTCCAGCACTTGTTCAACAAGAGGTCCCCCTCCCCACCGTCGAGAGTTGTATAGAACAGAGTAGCAGCTCGCCTGTTAGGCTCGTGCACGTCGCCTTTCAGGACCTACTTGCTTGAGCTGTACTAAGTGATAAGAGAGCCACCTACACTACAGTTTACCCAATAAAAGTCCAGCAATAATTTGACTGTGTAGCAGACGCTGCTCCATACCTCTTAACCTTATCTCCTCAGTGCCCACAAGCCTCAATTCCCGTACTGACAGCGGGGTCGGTCCAATTAAAATGCTTCAACCAAGGGGTACGTTATTGCCTAACGTACATGATAAGCGAGTGTCTCAGACNNCTTATATAGAATTCAGGCTAAGCCTAAAAAAGCTAAAAGCTTGGTAACTTATTTTTAACTATTTAAAAAAGCTATATACTTCATAAAAGAATTATAGCTAAATCATTTATAGAGTTATTAAGGAAAACCTATTTATACTGTATTTTAACAGGTTTTTTATATAATATAATATTAAAAAAACTCGAAAAAAAAATATCTTAGTTTTAAAAGCTGTACTACTTAAAAC
>JABSSZ010000602.1:0-33002 GCA_013755755.1 Fusarium sp. NRRL 25184 | reverse complement strand
AAAGCCGCATGATAGGTTTCGTTAAACGAAATGAACACTCGACCTCGGTGATGCGGTTAAATTTTGACTTGATGAAGTGCTCGATCTGGCGGCCATACTCCTTCAAGAAACTAACGCGCCCAACATCAAGCAGCTGGGTTAACCGCGATGAATGCAGCGGAAATGGTAGTGCAATAATCTTTCTAGCCTTGCAAACTTTGCCAAAGGCAGGGAAGTGATGGTCCTTATGTATTGATATACGCAAGATACTGATGAACCACGTTATTGAACTCCCGTAAAATCCATAGCATGATATAAGAATGTCAATTATATTAACTTCATGCTCTAACATGTGTCATACGTCGGCCTTCTTGCCTCTCTAGGGGCAACTCCTCCCGTCGTCTTCGTCACGAGGCATTCTGTATCAGCCCACACTAGCTGTTTGGAAAAGCCTTGTTAAACCGAAGCTTGTTCTACGATTTCCTCCACCGAAGCTTGTCCCTCGATTTGCACCATATTCTCTATATCCTTGATCCAATCCACTCTGTGCTTTACATACTGCTCGATCGTTGGCCTCAACGCCGTCTCACCAAGCTTGAAATCATCTACTGTGCCGATCCTAAGTATACTCGCCCCTGGGAAACCTATACCTCTCCGGTACATCAATGATCCACAAGTACTGCAAAAGAAGTTGGTCATGACGTTCCCCTTTTGCTCGATTGTTTGTGATTGGCCGAATTGCCTAGGATTTTCTTCCCCACGAACATGCTTCAAGTGAGTGTCGAGGATAACGAAACCGGAGGTAAACATCGAAGCAGTGATCTTGCGGCAGTCACTGCAGTGGCATACAAAGGCGACAACAAAGCCTGGTTTACATAGAGGCTGGCAACGATGAGATACGTGGGTCGTTGAGGAATTTTGAAGAACTCACAAAAGAAAGTTGCACAGTACCGCAATAACATGTTGCTGTTGCTTCTTCCGTTGTTGACCAGCCATCTTGCGCAAGACCGGCTCGCGGGAAGAATCTCCCCCTCCCATCCATTAATCCATCGGCCATGCTTAAAGAATGGATTGGGGTGATAGATTGGAGAGATTGGTAATCGCTTTTGCACCTCCGTTAACAAAGACTGAAAATGTTAGTCCTATAGACCGTGGTCTTCGGAAATCCAGGGGAAAGTTATACCATTATTTTCGCGGCTGTGAGGCTATTCTATATATTTCTATGCCTCCTGACGACTCCTTTCTCCTAATTAGACCTTTACGGTCGCAACTCCGCAACTCCGCAACTCCACACCTCTATAAACCTAAATCTTTCTCGTGTTACGTGGGCAGGGTAATTTATTGGGACATTACTCAGCTAACATAACCAAACTTGCGATGGCCTAAACACAAGTCACCAACGCTAGTTCAGCCAGATTCCATGTAGGATACGACACAAAGCCTGCTATTGCTCGCTTTGAGGACGTATCTAGAGAGAATATTCACCCCTCGTGGTTCTCCATTTATTCGAGATATCGACAAGTTCACGGCATCCCTCCACAGCCCATGACCACTTCATAAAAAAACGAGCAGTAGCTTCCCAATTCTCTTTCAAATGCGGCTCTCCCCATAAAATAAGTCCTTTCCCATCTAACGCAGATTGGCCGTCATCTTGCTGCCGATACAGCTGTGAACTTGGTGTTAACACCAGGCCACTCTGACTCTGTGCAGGCAGTGGATGTAAGTATAGCAGATCGCCAACAAGATCCTCTAAAAAGTGCTTGTGATTAAACAGATACTGCCGCTTGATGAGATTGTCCCTGATTTCAGGGAACGGAAGCGTGTCCATCCAGGTAGGATGTGGGTTGTTCATTTGAAGCTGTGTTGGTAAAAGGTCGATTGGCATTGTTCGGTGAGTAGGTCGAAGCACCACGGTTTCGCATCCTATTGAGAAGTCGGTGAGTAGGGGCGGATCTTGAACGGCGCTGATGTAACTTGCCCCGACTCTCACTGCACTTCTGTTATGCATGAGCCCTCGGGATGCGTTGTGGGTGATGAGATGGATCAGAATGTGGTCAGCAGGTAGAGAAGGCCCGGTATCATGGGCTACTTCGGGCTCTAGAGAAAGCAATGCTCTGCTTGGTATTCTGCGGACCTTGGTTACCTGAGGCTGGAGTAGTTGGGTGGTTCCATGGTCAAGAACATGTCGGTCGTTGGCAGCGGTCTCCGAAGTAAGAACAACGGGCCGAGAAGTCTGCAATGAGGAGCCAAGACCATCATTCAATCGCCAGCGTTGAATCCGAAAAGGGTTTTTTTGAGTCTTGGTATTTGTGTCTTCTTGGTCCTTGATCCGCTGCCCTGATCAATCCATCAGCGAGGAAGACAGCTTACAGTTACAGGCATCTTGCAATCTTACTGCGCGCTCTCTGGTTCAGTCGGTTCTGCAATTTCTTGCGCTCTCTCCGCTCCTCCAAAGTGGGCTTTTCGCCAGTGGGCACCATCTTTGCAACAAGCCGACATGAGAGGAACATCAGTCCGAGTAACATCAGGACCGGGACTCAAAATTTGGGAATTTCCATCATCGCCGCCAGGCGTCATGGGAGGTGCTAAGCCTAAAAAGGCGAAAACTGTCAGCTAGCTTATAAATCCTGTAACCAAGTCAACTCCAACGCTATGATGGAAAGGGCGAAAACGGTCAGCCACGATGCTTCAAGAGTTTAAGTGCCGACGGAGACAGCAACTGTGCAGGAGCGGGCAGAGAACGCGGGGCGCTCGGGGACTCAGAGACACGGAGATAGGAGATAGGGATATAACACTACATAGAAATAATCTCTACAGCGTGGATGATGCATCTCCAACCCGAGTATAAAAGACCTGGGGAGCGTCCACTTCTGAAATCTGTCTCCATATCGATCGACTAGTTCCTTGCCTACATCACCATTCGACCTTACTTCTCAATCGACTGAATCACCAACCATGTCTCGCTACGCAGCAGCCCACGCCAATCCTCAGGGTCCCGGCGACGCCAGACCGACCGCGCTGCAGATCATCAAAGATGAAGGTGTGGAGGGCAAGCTGCATGACAAGGTCATTGTCATCACTGGCACCTCGTCGGGGATTGGAATCGAGACAGTTCGTGCTCTCTCGGCCACTGGAGCTAAACTTTTCTTGACAGCCCGAAATCTCGCCAAAGCTCAGGAAGCCCTAGCCGGCATCTTCGACCCCAGCCGCATGGAGCTTGTCGAGATGGACCAAGAGTCTCTGGATAGTGTCCGTCTCGCAGCCAACAGCATTCTAGCCAAGACAGACAAGATCAATATCCTAGTCAACAATGCCGGAATCATGGCCGTCCAGACCCTTCAGTTCACCAAAGACGGTCACGAGCTGCAGTTCGGCACCAATCACTTGTCTCATTTCTTGTTCTTTGAGCTGCTAAAGCCAGCTCTGCTGACAGCTACTTCGCCGGACTTTCACAGCCGTGTTATCGTCGTGTCTTCTACCGCACACTTGAGGAATGGCATCAATGCCTCGGACAACTACAACTTCGAAAAGGGAGGATATACTCCTTGGGGAGCCTATGCACAGTCCAAAACTGCCAACATCTACATGGCCAACGAACTGGAGCGGCGATATGGCCCTCAGGGCCTTCACGGGATAAGCCTACACCCTGGTGGGATCATGACCCCTCTCGCAAAGCATCTTCCACAAGCTGAGTTGGAGAGCGCCGGGAACGACGGGGAACTCTTCAAGCAATTCAAGAGCCCTGAGCAAGGAGCTGCTACAACTGTCTGGGCGGCAATTGGGAAGCAGTGGGAGGGAAGAGGAGGGAAATATCTTGCAGAGTGCGCTGAGGCGGATCCCTCAGAGGATGAGAGTAACGCTTTTGGCTCGGGGTACGCGAAGCACGCATTCGATCCGGAGGCCGAGGGTCGGCTATGGAAGGACTCTCTGAGGCTTGTCGGGTTATCTTGAAGTCATTTCGACTATATAGTTGTGATCCGACAGTGACACATTCTGGCTTGGTGAAGGATCACACTGGTTTTCCCCAACAAAGACGGTTGGAACTTAACGAGATGAAGCTAGATGATTTCAATCTGGAGGGCGAATATCAAGATATGTGGCCCACGCTTTCTCAGCTGAGCTCGAGTTTGATCTACACGAGGCCGTTCTACCTAAAGATTGGTTCGGCAGTCAGCTGCTTGAAGGGTCTTACATAACATTGAAGATTTATAAACGCAAATTAGGCTTGAAGAACTGGCTCACCAGGGCTAGGGTATCCTCGTCAACAATGACCATGGCTGATCACAATGGGGTACAAGTAGACATGCAAAAGAGCTCTGTCTTGATGTTCGCTAATGTGACATGTATATACTATCAGTAACTCTCCCGTTCCATGAGTGATGTCTCTTTTATGTTACTCAGTCACTTTATGACTCTGCCTGCATTGCTGTTTATAATATCGAGTCGTTACTAGACATAACTACCCATGCACTCGTGTTAAAAGAAAATAAACAGCTATAAGCAGCAACTATGGAGATTATATAGATTAATCTGTGGGATGCAGTGTTATATATAACCAATATACAATTACTTGTTTGTTGCACTGGCGGGCGGGCAACCTTATTGAATTTCTGCGTCTTCCAGGCGCTAATACCTCATTCCACGACCTGATGGGTCTAAACCACATCCACATCTAGCATTCCAAGCTACGATTAGATAGTTATAAGGTCACGGCATTTTATGAAGTTATATATACTAAGGATCTCGAAAGTAGATGTAAAGAAAAAGCAAATTCGAGATCATATTGTAGACAACTTCACCTTTTAGAGCTGGAAAGCGAATGGCATTCTGCTGTCTCGTATAGTATCTACTGATAACTAGCAGGCGTGGCGAAGAGGTTTAAAAAGCAGTCTGTTCTTACAAGCAACACCTGATTCAATTCGAGAATTTACCTAAAACCTTCACTAGAAGGAGTGCAAGCGATTATAAAAGCAACGAAGTGTCTCAGTTTGAGCTACTAGAATACTCATAAAAGAGCTACCAATAAACGGCAAGCGCTGTACTTAATAAGATGAGACTTTTAGCAAGGCGCACTATAGTATACTACCGGATAAGAGAAGTCAAGCAACCAGATATAAGATATAACTTCTTGTAGTACTTACTGGCAACTATGGCTTTAATACTATAGCAATACTACGGAGTACATATAAAGAGTTTCATATGTCAAGCCTACCTGCTTAAATCTCCCCCTGTACAAAGCTCAAGCATTAATCGCAGGAACCAGAGAACTTGTAACCCGGCGTTTCCACAGATGAGAGACTTTCCTCCTGCTGAAAGTTCTGTAGATCATTGATATGGCCTCTGCCACCCGTTGAATTACATCAGGGCACGCAGGTAGATGATGACCTCCATCGAACTTGATAACCCTCTTGATGCTTTGGTGCGAGCTCTGACTCAACAGCTCCAGACCATGACTATACCAAGGATCTGAGAGTCCCAACACGTGCAATGTGGGCAATCTGATCTCCGTGTCCTTATGGATGAAGGTAGGAAATGTACCGCATAAGAAAACGCCAAACAAAAGATCATGTGTAAAGGCCTCTCGTTGCTGCTCAAGCAAAATACTAGCAGCTGCGCGCGCGCCCTGCGAGAAGCCAAGGACACCAGCGAAAGGCCCGTTTTGGAGGATGAAGCTCTTGATATAAGCTATCGCATTTGCTTCTTCATCCCTCTTGTCCTCTGGAGACAATGAGCTGTCGTCACTGACCCAGCAGGAATAAGGACCACAGTTCTCAAAGAAGGGGAGAACACCAGGTCCAGGAGCGCTGGTGAGAGGGCCCTCGAGATAAACGAAATCGAAAGATTTGCTCAGAGCGCGTTCTAATTTGGTGAGCTGGACGCGCAGGATTTGTGAAGAGGCACCGCCGCCGTGAAGGCAGAGTAGTTTTGGTAGATGGGTCATAGTGGCGAGTAAGGAGTAACGGTAACTAAGAATAAGATTGTAGAACTTGATTGCTTTCGTCAATCGGGACTAAAGAGTCGTTGGAGATGTCGTCTAATTTGTGGCAATTTCTGAGAGCGTTGTTAGTAAGCTCGACGGCCACTTCCCGAGAAGATATGTCGTTCCCAAATCAGCAACATAACTTAGACTCTCGTCACGGAACAGATTCCGGTTCATAGCATGGTATGTACGTAGACACAGTTCTTCGGTTTGGGATCTTAGCGGTAGTATGGAATCTACTCTGTCCTCGGCAGTTCATAGCCCCACTGTTAAATCGTCCCATTAGAAGGTTCTGATGCTCTTTTATGCACCCCCCTCGCGGTTAACTTTGTTCTCATGGTGAGAAAAGGGATGTGTGGCCGACTTCCCGTAGTAAGGTTGAGTTTGGCGTTTCTACAAACATAGCTACAGCCATGTAGATGACCTTCTCGTTTATGGATCTTTGGATGCATGGGTTGTCTGCGAGATGAGCCATTGTGGCCTGCTTAGAGAGACCGTGCTACTGCACCAGAACCTACGAAGCGATAAAACGTGCATGATTGCCCACGTTGTTGCAGAATATCATCATATTTGATACGCCATCACACTCTTTTCACTGGTACCTGACTTTTCTTGTCGAAGCAAATTGCAGATATGCTGGTCCTTGCAACCCTCTCGATTCTAGTCCTACAGCTCTTCGGAGCACTCTCTCCGAGTCATGCTGCAGCTGTAACTTCGGGATACCGGTCCTCTATCCAGAGTAACTCTGTTTCAGTTCCGGCCAACTGGGACGTCTACGGGTATCTCTTCAACATCACTATCGGTAATCCACCGCAGAACATTCCGATGCTGTGCGATATGACATGGAAGGCATTATTCGTACGATCAAGCCGATGCATGGACAACTTCAACCCTGAGCTTTGTGATGCGAAAGGGCAGAAGTTCTTCGAGCAGCGTAATTCCGGAACATTCAAAAATACGTCTTTCGCACAAGTAACGCTGCCTGTCACGCCTTATGCTTCAAACTTCACCGTCGATTATGGAAGAGACCAAATGTGCATCGGGGGGATTTGCAACAAAAACACCCTGATGCAAGTTTCCGACTTTCCATATCCTGGAACCATGATTCCTGTCGTTCCCTTTGGTGGGATCTTTGGCCTGGCCCCAAAGCCAGAGGTTCTCACGGACGGTGGATCTGATCCCGCAACATTCCAAGCATGGGAGGACGGCAAATTGGCACCAATTGTTGGCTGGCACGCGTGTGACGTGCTCGGAACAAAAGCTACCTGTCTTGGGGGTGATTCAAAAGTCGTATTCGGAGGAACGGATAAGACGATGTACGCGGACAGCGAGATGCAGTCCTACAGGATTCAGAACCCGGAGTGGCTCAGCGACGCGTTCTTTCCAGTGAAGCCCGCCCGCAGCAACTACTGGGCCACTCGCCTAACAGGAATGTGGATCAAGACTAAAACCTTGTCCAAGAACTATGCTGTTCCTTTTCAGGCTCTTCCGGGTGAGAGAAAAACATCCCCACTAGCAGTGGTGAACGAAGGATCTGAGGGGTTGGGTGCACCCTTGTCGGAAAACGGGTACAAAAAGCTTGTTCAGCATATCCCAAGCGCCAAGCTTGCATCAAATGCAACCATCGAGCACATTCGAAGCCAGGGTTCGACCGGATACAACACTAAGCAGCAGGAATGGTACACCGTTGACTGTGGGGGGTTGGATAAGTACCCTGACCTTCTGTATCAACTCGATGGAAGAAAGGAGTATACGATTCCTCCACAGGACTACGTAACAACGCTGACGAACATGCCGGGGTCTGTGTGTTATCTCGATGTCAATGTTTGGAAGTTTGGGCGTATGGAGAGTGGAGATGCAAAGGTTATTCTGCTCGGTAAAGCAGTCCTCAAGAGGCACTATCTTGTGCTCAACTTTGAGGAACGCTCATTCAGCCTCGCGCCACTTCGTGAGAACTAGTTTCCCATGGCATTTACCTTACTTGAACATGGAGTTGAATACATGCCCAATATTCTCCAGTAGAGATCAGAAGCAATATTTAAGGCAGTCTCTTATTCTAAGTAGTATATTTTGTAGTTCTTTACATCTTATCCTGCTGTGTCACCATCAGAGACTCCAACATCATTCACTCAACCTTTCCCAATGGATAGACATATGTACATTACGTTCTTTGTAGAATAGCTACCATCACATCATGCCAACACTCCTCTTCGTAATGAGATTCGGTTCCCCAAAAACATCCTTGACTTCTTCGTTCGTAATGGTCTTTAAATACCAAGACACGACATTGGGGTACTGCTTCCGCATTGGCTCATCAACTACGTGCATGAAGGCCCAAAGAAGAGAAGAAGCACCAGTCAAATCAGCAAGTGTTAATGTGTGTCCCACGAGTATAGGACCCGCGGCTAAGTGTTTCTCCAGTACCCTCAAGCCATAGTCTAATTGAGACATTGCCTTGGTCTCGGTCGGTTCGTCAAACGAGATCATCCCAACGCGCCACATGACAAGTTCAAGAACAGAAGGGTAGATCTCTTCAGCGAAGAATGAAATCCATTGTCTGATCTTTGCTGACGTCGCAGGTTCGTGGCCAAGCAACTTGGCTGCTCGATGTCCTGACTGAGCGACGTACTGAGCGATGGCATCGGACTCAGCGAGGCAAAATCCATCGACTCCTTCAAATGCTGGGACCTTTCCAGCAGGAAACTTGGCGAGGAACTCGGGTGACCTATTGGTCACGTAATGTTCATAAGCTGGAACCTCAATATTGAGATTGTTGAGCTTCGCGGCAGCGAGAATCTTGGTATAGGATTAGCAGGAGAATCAATGCCTAGGTATAAAAAGTGCGAGAGAGCGGTAAACGATAACGACAGACGACGGCATTACCTTCAAAATTCTCGCGTTTGGTTGAAACGAATACAGCTTTCCAAAAGAAGCCATGTTTTATTTCAATGATCTTGTGAATAGAGAGGATGGGCTCTTCAAAGTAGCTGTAATAGACCAGAAAGATCCCGGGTTGAATGTAGCGCTTCTAAGTGCCAGTAGCGAGTCGCTGTCTATCTTGCTCTTGGCGAGAAGTGCTTCTTACAAATCGCAGGCGTCATTAACTAACAAACTTTCTATTTCTGACTTCAGGGAGTATCCGTCTTTAAACTCAAATCTGCAATTCAGGGTACGGGCCGGACAGCACTTGCAGGGGTCAAAGGTGTTACATTTTTTAAAAGCTTGTCTAGTTTGCCTATAGCCAATAAAACTTTACTACAATGCAGAAAGGTACAGAGTACTTCATAGATCTTTGTGCATATTAACGTGTCACGACTAGCAACCATGTTTTAATCCCCATGGCGTGCTTATGCACACACCATCTCCCCACAGCTAGGATCTTGCCGTGGCACCCGAGCATTGGAAACAGTACCTGAGTTGGACCATGACTAGGCAAACGAGCCCCCATCCGTAAGGTGCCATTGCAGCCGATATTGCCAACTTGTGGCCCGCTGTAAATGTCAAATCATACGAGTTTCCGTAAAACGTTTATGCTGATGTGAAACCGGCATTAATACGAGACAGGGGTAGGTAGACGTGGAACTAAACTAAGGCTGCTCGTGGATCCGGGCTAAGAAAGGGCCCCCCATAACTAAGTACCTATGTATCTGGGTAAGAAAGCTTAAAAGTGAGGGAATTATTCTTTAATTAAGTGCACCCCGTTACATAGACTATGACGTCGCCCTATTGACTACAGTTAGTAGGGAGAAGCTTGGTCCCCTTTCCAGGATGCCGTTCGGATTTGAGCCGACAATCATCATACTGTGAGCAGCCAATAATATCAAAGCAGACAATATCACAGTAGACGCGAATTTAGGATCTGGACGTTGAGACTTGACATTACGAGAGACAAGATGTCTAATATTTTCTTCTAAAATACGTTTCCTCAATTGCATACAAGAATCGCAAGAATGGGCCTCCATAGAAGAAGATCACGTCTTACAATTTATCCCGCTTGATGCCAAAAGTACTATCCAACCAGGTAAACATCTTATGATGCACCACTGCCAAAGCTCCAATTTTGGCTTGTAGCCCACCACCGTCGACTCCCCTGCCAATCCATAAGTGCTTCTCATGGGGCTTGAGAGACGTCAGACCCTCGAAAATGGGGTTGGCGTTGATATCAGGCGTGAAGTAGAAGGAATCCGCCGCACCCGTGATCAAGGTGGGACACTTGACATTTGAGAGGTATCCTTTGAGTGTAATCTGTTGCATTACTCGCAGAACATCTGCCGGCGTGTCTACCCCAAAGACCCATTTGCTATGGCCAAACTCCCATGCCATTTGGAAGTTGACCGATGTGAGACGATCCACCACCCAGTTGAAGACGCTGTCTTTCAGCCAGCCTGAGACCCAGCCATTGATAAACCAAGGTGGCATTCGGCTGCGGGTAATCTCGAAGAGATCTAGAGGCCCATCGCACGAGACGCAAGCTCTGATTCGTGAATCCACGGCAGCTCGTAGTGACAGGTAACCGCCGAGGGATGCACCAAAGATGGCTAAACGCTCCAGATCGAGATCATACTCGGGTGCGACTTCTTCTGTGACAAAGTCTAAAACTTGGCAGATGACATTCTCCCAGTCAATACGGAGCTTCAACTTTCCTACACGCAGAGGAAGACCTTGACCAGGTCCGTCAAAACTGAAAACGGCGTAACCACGAGGAAGAGCGCCAGCAGGACCGTAGAAGTAGAGCTCTTCCTGGGTCGAGTCAAAACCTCCTGTCTGAAGAACGACGGGAATCTTGCCAGGGAGCCTGTGATGAGGAGGAGGGAGATAGAGTCGACCAGGTAGTCTGAGATCTTTCTCGTAGGGAATATCGAATTTCTTGACAGTAGCGCTTATAAGAATCCATCCTTTGTCGAATGCCTCTACACTAGCCGTTGAGGAAGCTAAGATGCGAGGGTCATTGGGGTTGCAGTGAAGCATGAACTCGCTAGCACGCCAATAATTGGCCGCTCGGATATAAGCCCAGCATGCTTCTGTCTTGTCTCCAACAGCAGAAGCTTCTTGTGCTAGAGACTCAGCCTTCTGAGCTTGCTCTTGCCATCCCCGGTACCAACTCTCTGGGTCACCGTCTTTGATACGTCCAGCAATAGTTAAGCACTCGCCGACCTCCGCACCCTGAAAGGGCACGGTTCCAAGGAGGCGAAGGAATTCGAAGTTGAAGAAATCTGAAGCAAAGACCTTGTGCATATTGGACTGTTGAGACTGGAAACATGAGAGGGGAGAAGAGAAACGAAATCCCTGGGGGGGGGACAAGATGTATCCCTCACCAATTCTCTAAAATGGCTACAGAGGCCACCATTATTCGCACCAGCCCCTATTGGTTCGAGTCAGCACAGGGCTGACTTATCAAAGTGGTATTGCTAGTTAGAGAAAGTCCACTTGTTTAATGCCGAGTCAGTCTTCGTAAGCCTTATTATCATTTGCCGGTAGCCGAGATGTGTCGTAAGTTTTTAGCTTTCGTGACACTTTAGCCCTACCCTACGTACTCCTTATTACCACATTAGAGATGAAAGACCAGCATCAGGGAGATGAGACCTTGCAGCGGTGAGCGGCGCCGGTTCCTTCCATACGCCCGGCCCTCTGGAAAGCTTGAGTTTTACGCGAGTCGGTGGAGAAAGTTAAATGTAGAGTAAGGCCATATGTGTGGAGGCTGGTGGCGGCAGCGTAAACGGTCCCGGTACAGCCTTTGCAATTGATATGGTGAGAAAGAGGAGACGAAGAATCCTGACTTGAGGAAGCCTAGATGATATGACAATAGAATTTTGTCAAAGAACTTTGAACAAGAACTGGCTCGGGCTTCGTACTCATCGCTGCACACCCCCGGACTAGGGCGGAAGGGGAAGCTTGTGAGGCAATTTGGTATCCTGCAGAGGGTTGATTTATGGGGTTCATGCGAGGATTGCGAACTTGACAGTCTAGGGGAATCGAAGCTCGTACTATGCGAGAGAGCTGAGACGGCGAGAAGAGGTAATATTGGCCGCCCTTATACAGAGGTGCTTGAAGTCACTTGCAGGTTTGCTCTTAGAATTACTAGAGAATTTGTGAGCATTATTCCTTATACACTAGTTCTAAAAATCTTTATCGATAAACCCTACCATCATGGACGGTCCAACACTTCCAAAAGAACCCATAGCAATCATTGGGACTGCCTGCCGATTCCCGGGTGGCGCAACAAACCCTTCAAAACTATGGGATCTTGTCTGTGAGAAGCGGGATGTCCAATCCATCATCCCTAACGAACGCTTCAACATTGACGGCTTTTATAGCCCCAATGGTGATAAGAATGGTTGCACCGATGTCAAGAAAGCGTATCTGCTGACTGAGGATATCCGGGTCTTTGATGCATCGTTTTTCAAGATGAACCCACGTGAGGTCGAGGCCATGGACCCTCAGCAGCGGCTGTTGCTCGAGGCTGTTTATGAGGCTACCGAGGCGGCTGGGCTGCCAATGGAAGATCTCAAAGGGTCTGACACAGCTGTATATGTTGGATCCATGACAGGTGATTATCATGAGATGCTTATACGTGATCCCCATGATATGCCTAAATATATGGCCACCGGCACCGCACGCAGTATTCTGTCTAACCGGATCTCTTACCTATTTGATTGGAAGGGGCCCTCCATTACCATTGATACGGCATGCTCTTCTAGTCTCGTTGCCGTTTACGATGCTGTCGCGGCCCTGCGCAATGGTGTCTCACGGATTGCCTGCGTAGGAGGGGCCAATCTCATTCTGGGTCCGGAGATGATGATCTCTGAGTCCAAGCTACATATGCTATCACCAACTGGACGCAGTAGGATGTGGGACGCCTCTGCCGACGGTTATGCTCGAGGTGAAGGTGTGGCTGCCATCATGATGAAGACTCTTTCCCAAGCATTGACAGACGGAGATCATATCGAGGGAATCATACGAGAAATCGGAGTCAATTCAGATGGACGTGAGTTCGACCACTTAGAGAGAATTTAGCCATAAAACTCCATTTACTAAGTCTTGACAGGAACCAACGGAATTACACTGCCAAGCTCTGATGCGCAAAAGACCTTGATTCGTCAAACGTACAGAAATGCTGGCCTCGACATCTTCAAAGACCGCTGTCAATTCTTCGAGGCTCACGGAACTGGCACACCTGCTGGGGATCCCATCGAGGCACGCGCCATCCATGAAGCTTTCTTTTCTGATGGGGATGTGGTCACTGAGCCCCTGTACGTTGGCTCAGTCAAGACAGCCATCGGTCACCTGGAAGGATGTGCAGGTCTTGCCGGCTTGATTAAGGCCCTCGAAGCCGTCAAGAGAGGCATCATCCCACCCAACCAGTTGTTCGGAAACATCAATCCCGCCATTAAGCCCTACACTGCCAACCTGGAGATTCCAACTGACGTCAAGCCCTGGCCCAAGTTAGATATTGGATCTCCCAGGCGCGTGAGCGTCAACTCTTTTGGCTTTGGTGGAACCAACGCCCACGCTATCATTGAGCATTTCGACAACCCCCCCTTGCCTCAGTTCAAAGGGGTTTTATCTACTCCGCTTGTCCTATCGGCCAATACAGAAAACTCGCTGCGCTTGCAGATTTCACGCCTTACGGACGTGATTGCAGATAGCAACGAGGACCAAGTACACAGCATCATCGTCACCTTGGCACAGAGGCGATCCCAACTACCATTCAGGACATTTTTCTCCGGTCATGATACTCGGAGTCTACGTAAGAAACTGCAAGATGCTACGCTTGAGGATGCCGTGTTGCCAGTCGCCAACCCGGATGTACCCTCAGGCCACGTCCCTCGCATCTTGGGTGTTTTTACTGGACAAGGTGCACAATGGCCTACCATGGGGAGAGAAATTCTCAAGACATCGTCGTTTTCTCGAAGCCTGATTGCATCTCTAGAGGACTCATTAGCAAGCCTGGATGAGCCCCCGACATGGACCCTTACCGAGCAGATCATGGCCGACGAGGATTCGTCTCGTCTCGATGAAGCTGCTATTTCACAGCCTCTTTGCACTGCAGTCCAGATCATGGTTGTTGAGTTACTACGCAAGGCTGGCATAAGGCTTGACTGTGTCATTGGTCATTCTTCTGGAGAAATTACAGCTGCTTATGCTGCTGGTTTCCTATCCGCCAAGGACGCTATACGCGTCGCTTATCTGCGTGGTGTCTGTGCCAGGCTCGCTTGTGGAGAGTATGATGCCAAGGGGTCGATGATGGCGGTTGGTCTCTCGTATGAAGAGGCTTCAACCTTCTGTGCACAGAAGTTCCCCGGTCTTGTCGACGTGGCTGCCAGTAATGCACCTACCAGCACCACTCTTTCTGGAGACATGGCCAGTATCCATGAGGCCAAGGCTCTCTTGGACGAGCAGGGAACATTCGCCCGTGTTCTCAAGGTGGACACCGCTTATCACTCCCATCATATGCTTCCCTGCGCTCAACCGTACTTGGATCTGCTCCAAGGTGCCAAGATCAGGTGTCTCCCAGGTGACAAGTCTGTTGAGTGGTATTCTAGTGTGCTGGGCGAGCAGATCACTTCTCCCTTACACGGCGATATACTCACTGGCGAGTATTGGGTTGAGAATATGGTTAACCCAGTCCTCTTCTCTGTAGCGTCTGAGCTTGTTGCTGGTGCCACTCGAGCTTGCCATCTTGCTCTTGAAGTCGGACCTCATCCAGCGCTCAAAGGTCCCTTCAATCAGACCTACAAGCGCGCCACCGGGTCCCAACTGCCGTACCAAGGTACATTGACTAGAAATATCCACGATGTAGAGGCCTTGAGCGATTCACTTGGCTTCCTGTGGTCGCGTCTGGGAAAGTCTGTAGTGGACCTGACTGGCTATGCCCATGCCTTTTCCCAGCCTACCACCGCGACCGTGGCTGTAGGACTTCCGTCTTACCCCTGGGACCATACCCAGTCCTTCTGGAAAGAGTCAAGAAAGTCATTCAAGTACCGTCAGCGAGCCGAGCCTCCCCATCCCCTCCTGGGCTACCGTTCCGCGGAGGATACTGCCGATAGCATGCGTTGGCTCAACTACCTGCGACTCGATGATGTGCCCTGGCTTGAAGGGCACAAGGTCGAGGGACAAGTTGTATTCCCTGCGGCTGGATACTTGGTCATGGCTATGGAGTCTGCTCGGGGTATTGATGAGGCCAAGGATATTCAGCTCATTGACTTGTTTGACGTGCACATCCTGAGCGCTATACAGTTGAGCGAGGGCTCTTCTGCTATAGAGACTGTCTTCACTCTTGACATTGACAAGAAAGAATCGAGCTATGCTACAGCTCGTTGGGCCTTGTCAACTCCCATCAGTGGACGTGATAATAGTTGGAAGTGTAACGCAAAGGGACAACTTCGCGTAGAATTTGGCGCTTCCAACAACACATGTATCCTTCCACCGCGGACCAAGACAGTGGCCTCACTAACCTCTGTCGACGTGGAGAGCTTCTACAATTCTCTTGTCAGCATTGGACTCGAATACAACGGAGAGTTCAAGCATCTCGATCGAATTGACCGTCAGCTTGGCTTCGCAACAGCCCATGCCCGCCAAGTCGTTCCCGGGTTTTCAGCAATGATACACCCTGCTGTCCTGGATGCTGCCTTCCAGTCTATCTTTGCTGCCTATTGCTGGCCGGATGATGGAACTCTCCAAGCCCCGTTTGTTCCCACCTCCTTCCGCAGTCTGCGAATCATCAACACTGGCAACTTGCGTGACGGAGAAGAGTTGGCAATCGAGTCTTTCTTGACCAATACCAGCGAGCGCGAGATCACTGCTGACATGGAAATCTTCCAAGCTGCCAATGAAGAACCCATATTGCAGCTCCAGGGATTAACCTGCACGTCTCTGCTTCGGCCTGGGCCTAGCAATGCCAAGGAGCTCTATACCAGGACTGAGTGGGAGGTCGATATCGCAAGTGGTATCGCCAACTCTGGGAGTAAAAGCGAAGACAAGCCGTCCGATCTAGAGCTTGTCGACTTATGCGAGCGTTTGTCGTACTTTTACCTTCGAGAGCTCAATCAGAAAGTTGGTCGTCACGAGCTTCCTCACATGGACTGGAACTTCCAGCGTATCTTTGAGTGGATTGGCGTCCTCTTCCCCGCGATCGAAAACGGGAAACACGCTACCGTCAAGAGGGATTGGTCTGATGACTCAAGAGAGTGGCTCATGAATCAGGCTACCAAGTTTCCTGGATGTATCGACCTTCAGCTTATACAAGCTGTTGGTGAAAATCTCCCTGCTGTTGTCCGTAAGCAGACTACTATGCTAGAGCATATGGTCAAAGATGACATGCTGAACCGTTTTTACAAGTACGGTCTCGGATTTGAGAGGGCCAACGGCTACCTCGGGCGCATTTCTAAGCAGATCGCCCATCGATATCCTCGCATGAACATCCTTGAGATCGGAGCAGGAACAGGCGGCGCGACAAAAGGTATTCTTGAGTCGCTTGGTATGACCTTTGCGACTTACACCTTCACTGACATATCAACGGGTTTCTTTGAGGCTGCTGCTGAAGCCTTCAATCACTGGGCGGGCAAGATGGTCTTTAAGCCTCTCAACATTGAGAACGATCCGGTTGAGCAGGGCTATCCCGAAGGAAGTTACGACTTTATCATCGCGTCTAATGTCCTTCATGCCACCAAGTCACTTGCTGCCACCTTACAAAACACCCGCAAGCTACTGAAGCCAGGTGGCCATCTACTTCTGCTAGAAGTCACAAGCGACATTGTACGAGTCAAGCTCATGATGTCCGGTCTTTCAGGGTGGTGGCTGGGTGGTGACGATGGACGTCGCTATGGACCTACCATCCCAGTATCTCAGTGGGACTCGCTCTTGAAGCAGGTCGGTTTCTCGGGTGTAGACAGGACAGTCAATGACTTTGTTGATGACGACAAGTACATGACTTCAGTTATGTTGTCACAAGCTGTCGACGATAGGGTTCAAATTCTGAGGCAGCCATTGACTGTGCCTGGAGACTGGCTCGCATCGCAATCCATCACCATTGTCGGCGGCAAGTATAGAGATGTCGCCAAGGACATTATGAAGCTCCTATACAACATTCTCCCTGTACAACATCATCCGAGTCACGGTACTACTAAACCTATAATCCAATGGATCGACAGCTTTGAGCACCTAGCTGCAAACAATGTCCAACTTCGATCTGCGTTGGTCTTGGAAGACCTAGATGAACCCGTTCTGAAAAGCCTGACAGATGGAAAGCTACGGGGTGTACAGAGACTCATGAACGAGTGTCGCCAAGCTGTATGGGTCTCAAGAGGATGCCAGAGAGATGATCCCTTTGCGAACATGTCAATTGGAATGTGCCGCAGCCTCAGCTCTGAGTATCAACACATTCATCTGCAGCACATTGACGTCGAAGGCCGTATTACCTCGAAAACCGCATCAGTTCTGTTGGAGGCGCTCATTGAGCTCATTTACCGTGTCTCTCTCAAGTCTGATGATCTTGGTTGGTCTATTGAAGCTGAGCTGATCCTTCGTGAGGACCAGTGGTTCGTGCCTCGTATAAAAACTGACCAGGCGCTGAACGACCGGCTGAATGCCAGCAAGATGAAGATCCAGGCGCACAAGACACTTGAGAAGGACAGTATAGAGATCCAGCAGCGTCGTGGCCAATTCTCTGTATCGGAACCTGTTCCCTCGCTTCTTCTCGACACCTCGTCGCCCTCTATCGAGATCGCCGTTACCAAATCTCTACTGTATCCTTTCAAGATCGGTACCATGTCCTCAGGCTACTTATGTTATGGCTTCACGGTATCCGAACCAAGGAAAAAAGTCCTTGCTGTATCTGAGCACAACAGGTCTAAAATCACGGTACCGCCATTCTTTGCCTGGGATCTGACTGCCAGCGAGACTGATGCCATCACACTCTTACGCAAAACTGCCCTTGCGATCACTGCAGATAGACTCTTGGATGGCATTGAAGGCAGCGCTGTGGTTCTCATTCATGATCCTGACGAGTTCTTGGGTACTGCTCTTCAATGGAAGGCTTCTGAGCTTGGTCTCAAGGTCCTTCTTACGACGTCTAACAGTAGCAGAGGCAGCTCTGACGGTATAGTCTTCGTCCATCCTCTTGCTCCAGAGCGCCTCATTAGTAAGACTCTGCCACAAAACATCAAGGCAGTCATTGATCTCTCTGGCGACGATTACAATATTGTCGATTCCCCGCTGTGCCGCAATCTTCCATCCCATTGCAAGATCTACCAACTGCGGGACATTTTTGGGGTCGACCCTCAGGGCATTAGCGATCCAATCATTCATAGTGTTCGGGATGCCAGTCTCTCGTCTCTCGATATTAGAGCTGTTGGTCCTGTGGTCAAACCCTCCGACCTCGCCAATAAGTCAGTATCGGTGAAGGACTACGCTACTATAGTGGACTTCTCCGCTGACACAACGATTTCCGCTGTTATTCAACCTCTTGACGGCAGTAGATTGTTCCGATCGGACAAGACGTATCTTCTTGTAGGTTGCACTGGAGGTCTCGGCAAGGCCCTATGCAGGTGGATGGTGTCTTGTGGTGTGCGCCATCTTGCTTTGACGACTCGAAACGTGGCTGCTGTTGATCAAGTCTGGCTGGAGGAGCTTCGCCTTCAGGGAGCTCAAGTCAACCTCTACCAGGCTGATGTCGGTGACAAGCAGGCAATTTCCAAAGCTTACAGTCAGATCATCGACGAGATGCCTCCGATTTGTGGTGCAGCCAACGCTGCTTTGCTCCTGTCTGATCGTACCTTTAGTGAGCTGAAGGTCGACGACTTCAATATGGTCTTTGGACCCAAAGTCAGTGGCACATTGAACCTACATGAACTCCTCCAGGACGAAAAGCTTGATTTCTTCATCATGTTCTCATCCTTGGCCAGTGTTGTAGGCAATCGTGGTCAGGCAAACTATGCAGCGGCCAACCTATTCATGAGCGCTATCGCTGAGCAGCGACGTGCCAAAGGCTTGGCTGGCTCTGTTATGCACATAGGCATGGTCCTCGGTGTTGGTTACGTCACCTCAACAGGAGCCTATGAGGCAACCCTGCGCAACTTTAACTACATGGCTATTTCGGAGACCGATCTGCTGAACATGTTTTCCCAGGCCATTTTCGTTGGTCGGCCGGATTCTCACCATGATCCTGAGCTCATTACAGGTCTGAACCGATACAGTCTCGACAATGAATCTCAGAAGTACTTTTGGCGCGACAACATGCGATTCTGCCACCACTTTGTTGAGGAGGAGCACCAAGAGCGCTCGTCAACTACCAAGGTCTCGATCACGCAACGCCTATCTGAAGCGAAGGGGACTGCAGAGATCTTGGCCATTGTGGAAGAGGAGTTTTGCGCTAAATTGGAGCGACTGCTCCAAGCTGAGACTGGTTCAGTCAAGACATCACAGTCACTCTTGGGCTTAGGCGTAGACTCCCTGGTTGCTGCGGAGATCAGGTCGTGGTTCCTTAAGGAGCTCGATGTTGATACTCCTGTGTTGGAGATTCTCAACACGGCTTCCATCTCGGAACTCTGCTCTACAGTTTCCCATCACCTACCGGCTCCCTCTGTGGAGACCGAGATCGAGTCCAAGACTGAAGTGACAAAAGAGGTGAGTTCTTGTGTAGACCCCAACAACCTATCACCGAAAAAGATGGACTTTTGCTAACTTCCTCAGGCTATCAAGTCACTTGATCCCACCAGCATATCGACAGCGACGTCCTCAGCCCCGGCCACCGAGAACGAGCCCTTGACCGCTCGAACTAGTCCAAACTCAACCCAAGTCACCAGCGAAGTAGATGCCGACGAAAGTACGTCTCCCCGTCCCAAGATCGACCGCGACGGCCCTTTATCCTTTGCCCAAGAACGTCTCTGGTTTCTTCGGCAATTCCTCCGAAATCCTAGCACTTACAACGTCACCATGCACTATCGCATTAGTGGTCCACTTCGGCTGGGGGATCTGGAGAGGGCTTTCCAGCAGATAGTACAGCGACATGAGTCCCTCCGAACCTCATTCTACATGGACAGAGAAACCGGTCGGCCGAGACAGGAAGTCCATAAGCTGTCTCCGTTCAAGTTGGAGCAGAAACAGAACTCGACTGCCAGATTTGAGTACGATACATTGCAAGCATACAACTACGATTTGGAGAGCGGCGATGTTATCAGAGCAGTTATTCTCGCCAACTCCGATGGGGACTACGATCTTATCCTCGGCTTTCACCACATCGTCCTCGATGGCTACAGTGCGCAGATCATGGTTCGCGATATAGCCATGGCTTACGCCGGCCAACCTCTCCCACATAAGAAGAATGACTACCTCGACTTTGCTGTCGCCCAAAAAGAAGCAGAGCTGCCTCATGATACTATCTCGTACTGGAGATCAGAGTTTCAGGAGCTGCCACCAACACTTCCATTGTTCGACTTTGCCGAGACGAAGATGCGCATTCCTCTCACGGACTACACTACAAGGGCACTTGATAAAACACTCTCTTCCAATCAGAGCGGAAACGTCAGGGCTGCTGCTAAACGCCTCGGCGTGACGCCGTTCCACATCCACCTTGCTACCCTCCAAGCTGTTCTTTTTGATCTGGCTTCAGTCAAGGATCTGTGCATTGGTATCACCGACTCGAACAGAAACGATTCTGCTCACATGGACACTGTTGGCTTCTTCGTCAATCTACTACCGCTGCGAATGCAGTCTTTGCCCTCGCAAAGCTTGGCCGACCTTGCTTCAAACGCCAAGGCCAAGGCTAACAGTGCTCTTTCACACTCTGGGATCCCGTTTGATGTCCTGCTCGATCAGCTTAATCTTCCCCGCTCGACGACACACAGCCCTCTGTTCCAGGTAGTCCTCAACTACAAGATGGGCTCTACCCAAAAGGTTCCCCTTGATGACTGCATGGCTCAACTTGTGGCCTTCAAGGATGCGGATAATCCTTACGACCTGGCCTTTGACATCGAGACTCTGATCGATGGATCTACCAGTCTCAGCATCAAGACACAGGAATATCTTTACACTCAAAGCGAGTTGAGTCTTGTGCTTGATAGATATACGCAGGTCCTGGGTCTCTTCAACTCCGACCCTTCGCAGACTCTAAGCGACATCACTAAGCGCACTGAAACTCAGATTCGCGAGGCATTGAGTCTAGGTAAAGGAGAAAGAATTCCTTCACCACGCCTCGATACGCTGTCGCACTATTTCGCGGAATGGGCTTACGAGCAGCCTGAAGAGACTGCCATACGTACCGATCGAGGGGAATCTCTCACGTGGCGACAGCTAAATGCTTTAGTCAACGACATTGTCGTGACTCTTGTTGACGCAGGTGTTGAGCAGGGATCTCGGGTTGGAGTTTACTGTGAGCCTAGCATGCATGTCGTAGCCGTTCTGATGGCTATCGCGAAAGCAGGCGGTGTTTACGTGCCTCTCGATACTCAGAACCCCATCAAGCGTCTCCAACTCATGGTTGACGACTGTCAGCCCAGTGTGATCCTCGTCGATGGGTCAACAGCGGACAAGGCTCGCGAGCTAGAGACGAGGGCGGAGCTGATCAACGTCTGCGACATTCAACTCGGTTCAAATACCAACGAGGCCGTGAACCGCGCTCGAGGTAATGGGATGGGCTACATCTTCTACACGAGCGGCACAACGGGTGTCCCCAAGGCTGTTGTCCTGACTCATACCAACCTTGTTCACCACTTTGACGGCTTCATCTACTACAACAAATTAAGGAGGTGCCGCATGATTCAGCAAGCTCCTCTGGGGTTTGACATGTCGCTCACTCAAATGGCCTTGACCATCATGCTCGGAGGAACCCTTATTGTCGCATCACAGGAGACGCGCAAGGATCCGATGCAGATCGCGCAATTGATGCTTTCCGAAAAGGTCACCCACACGTTCATGACACCTACACTGGCTCTATCAGTCATTCACCATGGCTACGAATACCTACGCCAATGTGTCCATTGGGAACATGCATCGCTTGCCGGCGAAGCTGTGCCTGCCCACCTCCCGCTCGAGTTTAAGAGACTAGGGCTGAGGAACCTGATACTTTTGAACGGATATGGTCCTACCGAGATCACCATCATCAGTACTTGTGGCTCGGATGAGCTGAGCAGTTCTTACCATGACACTCGCAACCCAAGCATCGGACGTCCTCTTCCCAACTACTCCTGCTACATTCTTGATGACAACTTGCAACCTGTTAGACCGGGAATTGCTGGGGAGCTTGCCATCGGAGGCTGCGGGGTCGTAGTGGGATACCTCAACAGAAAGGATCTCACAGATGCTAGGTTCCTTCATGATCCGTTTGCATCTAGTGAGGATGTTGCACGTGGGTGGACTCGGATGTACCGCACAGGGGACAAGGCTCGATTTTTGCCGGACGGACGCCTCTGTTTTATCGGCAGAATAGACGGTGACACGCAGATCAAGCTTCGGGGCTTCCGTATTGAGCTCCAAGACATCGCCAACACCATGGTGAAGACGTCGAATGGAGTCATTACCGAAGCTGCAGTGTCGTTGAGACAGGGCGAAACTGGGGGTGGTGATAGTGCATACCTAGTAGCATTTGCCGTCATTTCCAAGTCCAGGTATCCATCTGATGTTAAGTCTTATCTTAACAAGCTTCTGAAGGACTTATCCCTTCCTCGATTCATGATCCCCGCAAGGATTATACCAATCGATAAGCTTCCGATGAACGCTTCTGGAAAGTTGGATCAGAAAATACTTGACACCCACCCTCTCCCTCTCGAATCAAATGTCGTCTCTGAGCCTCTCACCGATACTCAAGAGAGGCTTAAGATCGGGTGGCTCAAGGCGCTGCCGCCCGTGGATTCTATTATTCACCCGGATACAGATTTCTTCGCGGCTGGCGGTAACTCGCTGCGCATTGTCAGTTTGCGGGAACACATTGCTCGTGAATTTGGAGTTACCTTGTCGGTCTTCGATCTGTTTCAAGGGAGCACGCTTCGAGAGATGGCTGCCAAGATCGACGGTTCTTCTACGCAGGGCGAGGCTGCCAACCCAATTGACTGGGATGAAGAGACGCGCATCGACACGGACATCAGCCCTGTTGAAGGTCAAGGGAATCCCGCCTCCGAGGGGCTTGAGGTAGTCCTGACTGGTTCGACTGGATTCTTGGGCCTATCGATACTCAAGTCACTCGTGAGAGACGATCGTGTATCCAAGGTTCACTGTGTTGCTATTCGTTCCTCTTCCAAGAAGAATGACCCAGTCTTTTCTTCTGGGCGTGTGGTGTGCTACCCAGGAGATTTATCATTGCCCCGGCTCGGCCTTTCTGAGCATCAGTTTGATCAGCTCGCCAAGACAGCCGACAGGATCATTCATAACGGTGCTGATGTGTCACTCCTCAAGACCTACCATACTCTGCGAAAATCCAATGTCACGCCTACCAAGGGGCTTGGGCGTTTGGCGTTGAAGAGAAGAATTCCTGTACACTTTGTCTCAACCGGAGGTGTTGTGAATCTCACAGGTCAAGATGGCCTTTATGAGGTGTCCGTCGCCGATTTCAAGCCACCGACGGATGGTTCCGATGGATACGTTGCGACCAAGTGGGCTTCGGAGCATATTCTAGAGTCCTTCGCAAGGCATTTCACACTTCCCGTGTGGATTCATCGCCCAGCCAATATTACAGGTGCAAATGCTCCGAAGGCTGATCTCATGCAGAATATCTTCCACTACTCTGTAAAAACATCCTCGCTTCCTGATCTGACTTCATGGAAGGGCTACTTTGACTTTGTCCCTGTGGAGACTGTGGCGGAGGATATTGTCAGCAGCATACACGAGACGCAAGACCGGATGGTTTACAGACATCACTGTGGTGCGCAAAAGATTTCTGTCGGAAATCTGGCATACTACCTTAAGGCTGAACATGGCGCTATTGAAACGGTTAGCCTGGAGGAATGGCTGGAACGTGCAAAGAATGCAGGCCTTGATGGGGTGACTGCTGCGATGGTTGAGAAGACGCTCTGTCACGGTGGTGGAATAGTCCCTTGGTTACGAAAAGGGATCAACTAGATTGGCCTTTTGAAGGGTCCTTTAGTTCAAGGGGGGAAAATGGGAGGAATGATGACCCGTTAGAGATAGGGTGGCTACGATTGCGAGTTCGTTTTGATAGATCTGTATTCGTGCAACTCACAAACACAGTTCCCAGTAAGCAAAGCTCATCTGTAATTCCTATTATAACAAATTAAGGAGCGCGAGTGTTTCTAGCTCTAAGTGATACTGGTAGATACTGAATTTCTTCATCAACTAAACGTGAAGCCAATGCTGATGTGTTGAATCAATACTACTGACGAACCCAAACGCTCCGCATGGTGGAATTAGTGCTTCTCTTGTTAATATTCTTCTCTTTCCAGCATGCATTCCTTCGATCGCAAGGAACCATTGTTACGGATAAATCGAACTATAGAAAGGCGGCGCGACGTACATCATCATCTAAAACGCTACATATTCCCACTGAGGCTGTTTCGTCGAACGGACAACAATGCGACGGCAGTTGGGTTTAAGTTTGAGGCGTCCACTAGAATTTTCGTCAGGCAGCCAATCCCGGTCGGCCCGAAGGTGCCGGTGAATGTTACATCAAGCATCGGAGGCTTTTACATGATACGACATCGGGGATTGCCGCTGATCTTCTTCCTCCCGTCCATAGACTAGGCCTCAGTTCGGGCCAATAGTGGCGGGTGATATTCGACACGCCTTTTAGTGGTCAGGGGTTATAATTCTTTGCAAACTTAGAGTTTATTACACCCTTGTTAAAAGCTTCTGTATACATGTTGGGCCGTACACACTTTTCTGCTCCCTCGTTAACCAGACTAAAGAAGCGAAAGTGGTATGAAAATCCTCCGACGGAGGTTTACAATGATCGGATCATGCATTCAAGTTTCCAGCGCTGGGAATGCATTTTCGTAAAATATTGTGAGGTGGCTTCAGTCATCCCAAATCTTTAGTGATAATAAAGACAATATCATTAGACCCTTCATTGAGTGACAACATCAATACGGGCTCGATTTAAACTGTAAAAGGTCTTTATCATGATTAATCCCGATAGCCATGTCCCGAAGCCATTGTCTGCAGGAGAAACTCCGCAGCCACAAAGCTCGCCCTCTCCAGAGCCAACATCTTCATCAAGCAAGAAAGGTGTCCGATTCTGGTTCATCTTCTTCGCCCTCGCGTTAACCACTTTCCTCGCCGCGCTCGACACCTCCATCATATCCACAGCATTACCTACTATTGCCGCCGACTTAGGATCCGAGTCTCTCTACGTATGGATCATCGACTCCTACCTACTCGCCTCGACGGCGACTATCCCCATCTTTGCTCAAGCCGCAAACATATACGGCCGCCGCAGTTTGACTCTCCTCGCCGTCTGTATCTTCACTCTCGGCAGTGGTCTTTGTGGCGGTGCTCATAACACGGCTATGATGATTGGCGGTCGCGCTGTGCAAGGCGTAGGAGGAGGAGGTATTCTTGCCATGAGCGAGATCGTTGTTTGCGACTTGGTGTCTGTTAGACAACGGGGCATGTACGCTGGCATCCTAGGCTGTGTTTGGGCCATTGCTGCCGTGGTTGCGCCTGTCATGGGCGGTTCCTTTGCTCAGAACATCTCATGGAGATGGATCTTCTACATCAACCTCCCCATCGCTGGTGTCTCTCTCATTACTTTGGGTGCCTTTCTCAGATTATCCCATCCGCCATCTGGAACTTTGAAAGAACAAATGACCAGAATCGATGTGGGCGGAAGTGTTTTTCTCATCGGCTCTGTCACATCCATCGTACTAGCATTAAGCTGGGGTGGCACCAAGCATCCGTGGTCAGCTTGGCAAACCGTTATTCCTCTGGTCATTGGTCTAGTTTTTCTCCTCATTTTCTTTGTGTATCAGGGCGCTCCATGGCTCCAAGAACCCACCATGCCTCTGCGACTCTTTAGCAACCGCACGTCGTCAACATTGCTGGTGATCAGCTTCATTCACAGCTCGCTGCTTTACTGGATCTGCTACTTTCTCCCTGTCTACTTCCAGGTAGCCAAGGAGGCCAGTCCCACACGCTCTGCTGTCATGCTATTCCCCATCGCCTGCACCAGTGCTCCTGCTGGTATCGCTGCCGGCATACTCATTACAAAGACTGGGAAGTACCGCATCTGGCACTTTGCTGGCTTTGTCCTCATGTCAATTGCCTGTGGCCTCTTCACTTTACTCAATGAGCATTCTTCTACCGGACGTTGGGTTGGTTTCCAGATTCTGTTTGGTGTAGGTACAGGAGTCGTTTTTACCTCCACCCTACCACCGATTCTTGCCAGTCTTCCTGATGCTGATGTTGCCACCGCAACGGGAGCGTGGACGTTCATCCGTAATTTTGGTTCTATCTGGGGTGTTGCTATCCCAGCTGCCGTGTTCAACAACCACGTTAACCACGCAGTGTCTAGGATCTCAGATACGGGACTTAGAAGTGTTCTGATTAACGGAGGCCCATATGAGCATGCTACAAAGTCCTTCGTACAAAGTCTTGGTAAGAATCCGAAGCTCAAGGCTGAGGTTGTGCAGGTGTACATAGACGGGCTCAAGGTTGTATGGCAAGTGTCTCTTGCATTTTGCCTTCTCGGATTAATTTTGTGTTTCTTCGTCCAATCGTTGAAACTGCGTGATGAATTAAATACTGAGTATGGGTTGCGGGAAGTGGAGATTAAATCACTGGCGGCCAAATCTACCGAGGAAGGTGTTCTACGCCGCTGAAATGGTTCTCAAATTTTGACAAAAGGTTTCTTGTTCTGAAGATCAGATAAACTTGCCTTTTGTTTAGACTATGACATTAGCTTTTGCGAGACTTCGGATGATTGGTATTATTGATTACAAAATTATTGCCTTTGTCAACATGCTTTTTGCCTTGTGAACGGCCCCCAGTTGTGGCGTAATTGCCTGGTAACCTGTGGTTATGAATGCTCAGCAGCGGCGGGCTATTTACAGAACCAAAGGCTCGCCCAGGGACCACTAGTCAGTGTAGCCTTACAGCGGCCTGTCATTCATCCAACCTATAAAATACCAATCGAATCTCAATCTCAGGCTTCTCTCTCAAATCGCACACTTTGCCTCTAAACAACGCACTATGAATTTTGAGACATTCTACAACATCGTTGCTGGCAAGCCTCGTGGCGCCGAGCAGACCACCCAAGGCATAAACCCTCTGAACCGATCATCCCTATGGCCTGTCCCCGTGGCATCCGCGAGTGATGTCGAAGACTGCATACACGCCGCGAGGGAAGCATTTCCCGCATGGTCTCAAACAGCCTACAAACAACGCACCGCGTTATTAGAGAAATTCGCCGACCTTTATCTTTCTCATTCCAATGACTTTTGTCAATTAATCGCGACAGAGTGCGGAAGAACGGTATGAGATCCACCTTCGGAAGATTTTCACAATGCTGAAAAGCCTCAGCTTGAAAATGCAGCCATAGAAGTCCATTTTGCCTCTTTATGGCTGCACTATCCATGTCAGTTTAGGCCCTCCCTCTCGTTGGTGTCTATGATGCTAACCCAGGTCAGCCAAATACGAGATACCAGAGGAAACAGTGGAAGATGACGCCAAAACCTGTATTACTACTCATGAACCTCTCGGAGTGGTCGCTGCTATTTGTCCCTGGAATTGTAGGTCTTTTTCCTTGACTATAGAACCTTTTGGTATACTGACAATGGCTTTTTTGGATAGTTCCGTTAATGATTGGTAATTCCTAACAAGATCCTCGTCCTGAACCAGCAGTACACTTACTATTTACAGCCTTGGGAAAGATCGCTCCAGCCTTGGCTACAGGCAACTGTGTCATCCTTAAGCCATCGTACGTTCGTTCGTCCGGGGATACTATTCACAGACGTACGGACAGCCGCTAACTCATTGAAGACCGTTTACGCCATACTCAACCCTAAAGGTGGTAGAGCTAGCTCAGCAAGTATTTCCTCCATCAGTTCTCCAGGTACTACATGGAGACAATGACTTGGGACCTACACTAGTCAAGCATCCTTACGTTCAGAAGATTACTTTTACAGGTTCAACTAGTACCGGAAAAAGGATTCTCAAAGACGCAGCTGAGACCATGAAAAGAGTGACTCTCGAAACGTAAGCACTTCCCTTATGGCGATAAAGATTATGGCTCACTATCAGTTGAATAGCGCTGGCAATAACGCGTGTATTATCCTTCCCAATGTGGACATCAACGTCATCATTCCGCAGCTCGTAGGAGGACTATGGTTCAATGCAGGCCAAGTTTGCATTGCCCCGCGTCGCATGTACATCCACCAAGATATCTTCGAAGAAGTCGTGGCTCGGCTTGCGGAAGCCACCGCAACTTTAGTGACAGGTCTCGCTGCAAACATCGGACCAGTCCAGAACGAAACGCAGTTCATCAAACTCAAATATGCGCTCGAAGAAGCACGTGCTGCCGGCTACGAACTGTTATCATCCGGTCAGATGGATGTTGGTGGAGGATTCGTCATCCAGCCCACTATCATCAAGAACCCTCCGGCAGATGCAAACGTCGTTCAGCAAGAGAACTTTGGTACGTCACAGTCCGCAGTTGGATGTGACAAAAGACCCTCAATGTTTACGTGTCCCTCACAGGCCCCATCGTATCGTGTTTCAGGTTCTCATCCCTCGATGAAGCGGTATCGTTGGCCAACAGTAGCGACAGCGGTCTAGCCGCCATGGTCTGGAGTAGTGATGTCCTGGCAGCAAGGAGTGTAGCCGCTAAATTGGAGGCCGGCAATGTTTACATCAATGGGCCGCCTCAGCCGGATCCATATGTGCCGTTTGGGGGGCACAAGCAGAGTGGGTTGGGTGTTGAGTATGGGCTGCAGGGATTGTTGTCCTTCTGTCAGATCAAGTCCACGTACCTGTACAAGTGAGATAGAAGTACCCAAGAGACCTGTCGTTTAACTACGGTCTGTCGTTCGAATTGACGTTGCAGGGGGTGCTCGACACGCCCGTGCATTGAAGACCTAGTTTTGGTAATTCCTGGTGTGCGGCTTGGCTTCATAGGGACTTTGTGATGCCACCCTACACGCCCCATCGCTTCTCCACTCATTGTAATCCCTCGAAGTCAAAACAGGCCGACCAGCAAGGATGAACATGTGTTTATCCCTAGTAAATTGTATCCACATTACCCCCACGCTAGCGTAGTATGTCCGTTACATACCCTGTACTCAGCCGCAACCTTCTCAAACAACTGCAAGTGCACCTAGCGTATAATCCTATGCTGTCGTGCATGTCTTAAGATCCTTCACCCCCGTTTAAAGTTTTATTCGAGTCTGATTCGGAAGCTTTTTCCGTACCATACCGTATTGACTCATGGCCTGATTCTGCAGGTTTTAATGCCTCATTAGTGTAAACAGCAGGTGTTCTATTCTTACATCGGAGGCTGCCGAAAGTTCTCCCCTGGATCTCGAAAGAAGGAAGGGTCTCAGAAACCGAACATGCCTCGTTCTATCAAGTCACGCTGCAGAGTTCTGTTGTTTTTTTTGTTTTTTTTTAGTTTATAGCGCCGCTGCTTGTCAATCTACTTATGTTTGTATCCTTCATCTCTTCGGCTAGAGATTAAGATGTCCTACAGTTTTGCTTCCATCATGGAGTATAGGCCATTCCACGGCCTTCAGGACCTTAAGAAGCTCCCACTATCAAAAGATGTCTTTGAGGTCTTACAAGACTTGACATTGACAAAGGCGATTGGGGCTTTCGTTCTCTTGTTCATCATTGTACCCAGTGTCTTTGATGTGAGGCACCCTACAAGCGTATTTCATTTCTTCTACTGACGTCTTTGAGTTTTTTCGCAATATATTTTCCCCCATCACTTCTATCCCTGGCCCTACCATCAACAAATTCACTCCATGGCCACTAAAGATCGCCACTTTCAACGGAAAAAGGTCATTACCATGAAGCCCTGTCTTTTCGCTTTCTTTCTAACGATACTCTCAGCCATCGATTTGCCCGTAACCTCCATCGTAAATATGGCCCTATTGTGGTCCTCGCACCGGGAATGATCTCTATTGGCGACTCCAACGAGATCAAACGCATCATCCAGAACGAAGACTGGGTCAAGTCAGAAGCTATTTATGGAAACTTCAGACAAGATCCAGAGCGACCAACGCTTCTAGCATTCACTGAGAAAAAGGCTTATTCCAGGCGCAAGAGGATGTTGTCTTCCATGTTTGGAATTCGTTACATACGTAGTCTGGAGCCTCTCATGAGGTCTTGCGTCGATGCTGGCGTCACACATCTTGACAAGCTCTGCGACAATCCTTCCAAAAGTGCAATTGTCAACCTTCAGCACTTTATACATGGTTTAGCTATTGACACTATCGGCATCACTACCTTTGGTGGCAGCTTTCACGTCGTAGAGAACGGAAGTCACCCACTGCCTTCTCGCCTGAAAGCAGGCATGCAAATCTCTGCAGTGATGCAACTCATGTCATGGGTAAAATACATACCTTTCATGCCCACGAGAGACCCCTATATCGAGAATTTCACATTCGAAATTGTCGATAAGCGCCGCAAAGAGGCCAATGGAATCCAACATCAAGACTTACTTCAGCATCTTGTTGATGTCAGTAATGACTCTCCCAGCTCTGAGTTTCGTACCTCGGACGTCCAGGATGAGAGTGTTATTCTGCTAGCTGCAGGAAGTGAGACCACGGCCAACGCAGAGCTCTTCACTATCATTCAGCTTCTGAAACACCCAGAAGCTATGAAGAAGCTGATTGAAGAAGTGGACAAATGGTATCCTCCAAGTGAGCCTGATCGTGAAACTGATTGCGCTTATTCCCAATCCGGAATGACCTATCTCCAGGCTTGTATCGATGAAACTATGCGCCTCATTCCCGGTCAAGCAACCGGGAGCCCTCGCCAGACATCCAAACAGGAGACCCTTCTCGGGTACAAAATTCCCAAGGGCACCACTGTTTTTCCCAATACCCAAGAAGCCCACCTCGACAGCAGCATCTGGGAGCAGCCTGAGAAGTTCGTTCCAGAAAGATGGCTGGACATCTACGCCCAGAGCCAAGCTTCTGCCATGCCCTACTGGCCGTTTTCAGCCGGGAGCAGAGTTTGCATTGGGAAAAACTTCGCTTTCCAGGAGATGCATATTTCACTTACGACTCTTCTGCGAAAGTTCACTTTTGAGTATGTTCCAGGTCAAGACGAGACAACGGTGTTTCGTCTCGCACAACAGCTGGAAGCGGATTCTTACAAGACTTTGGTAAAAAAGAGACTTTAATGTAGAGCGGGATATATCATGCAACTGTGACCTAAGGTGAAAAGAGGATGATGAAATAAACTTTAAGCACAGATGTAATAAAAGTCTGCATTCTGAATCACTCATTCGGACAATCCAGTCCTATGTACTAAGCCGGTTAGTGTATTCTTTATCCCGTGGACTGTGAACTGTATATAATGCCCTTATGCCCCCTTTATCTGTGCTCGCATTCTGTCTCCTTCTTTTACATGAACGTAAAAAATGGCTGAAAACTCCCATATAAACAATGTTCCTATGCAGGGGAACGGGGCCTACAGTTCCCACGCTGCGCTTCAGGCTCAGGCTATGCTCAAAGCCCTGCCGCTCTTTCAGAAGGCCATTCAGGCTATGGCAGATTTCCCATCCCCTCGCATGACTATTGTGGAATATGGGTCTGCCCACGGCAATAATTCGTAAGGGCCTATCTCATCTCTTCTTTCTTTCATTAATTATTTGCCAGCTTGGAACCAATTGATGCTATTATACGAACTCTACCCGCGCGGTCATTGGAGCTAGTCTTCAGCGACCGCCCAGAAAATGACTTTAGCACTTTGTCAAAGGTCGTAACCACCTGGGCTGAATCGCTGGACAAAATTCAATTTCCCCACCAGTTATTCCTTAGCATGGTGCCTCGAAGCTTCTATCGGCAGATCGTTCCTCTACAGTCCGCGCATCTTGGCTTCTCCCTCGCTGCTCTTCACCATCTCGACTACGTTCCACAGTCCGCTGGACATAACCTGAATACCTCAGCGCTACTACAGCAGCAAGCTCATCTCGATCTCTCTAATTTTCTTAGACTTCGGGCTCAGGAAATTGTCCCCGGTGGATCACTCGTTCTCTCTTTCGTTAGTAAAGCATCAGCTGCATACGACAATTACAGTGGACCTGTCGATTCCTGTCGCAACGCCATGATTGAAATGGTTCAACAGGGCAAGATTCCAGCATCAGTGGCTGAAGCTTTCATAGTACCTACATATGACCGAACGCTTGATGATGTTAGGAAAGTCTTAGACGGGACTCTCAATATTTGGAAGGTTCATCATCTTTTCGAAGAAAATGTCAGCCATCCAGCTATTCATGAACTCAGAAGCCACTCGCCCATCAACCAGGAAGCGAGCCAAAGATATGCTGATATTGTAATTGACTGGATGATGGCCGTCTGTTCTGGCTACTTCACTAAAGCTCTCAGGGTGGGATCCCAGGGCAGCTATACCAAGGACGAGGAGGAGACCCTGCTTCAAGATTGGATCACCAGAACAAAGGAGTTTTTTATCCATCACCATAAGGATGAGGAGGTTAACTGTTCGTTTATTTATGTCTATGTAGAGAGAATTTGATGATAGAAAGATCAATAGGCACGGAAAGGCATATGTAAAATTGTCCTCATAAGTGTTTGCATATATATACACCAATTTACATTAAATGGACTGAATACATGTAATGTCTTATAATGTTATCCTACATGTGTTTCTGTTTATTCTTTGAATGTGGCTATAATACCTCTTTACCCTAGCTATATTTTTACCTGCCTGCTAAAAGCCCCTATCTCCTGTCTGAGGGCAAGATCTGTAAGAATCTCCTCGCTGCCCCTGCTAACTACCTTTCTGCTATTAGCTACTCTGCACTCCTTATTAATTTCCAAGAGAAAGAAGTAAAAGTACTTAACATGGTTAATAAGCAAGTAAGATAGATAAGTAAGTGGGATAAAAATCCCTTGCCTTATAACATTTCTATTTAATT
>JABSSZ010000601.1:0-52690 GCA_013755755.1 Fusarium sp. NRRL 25184 | reverse complement strand
GTTCTGATGCGTGCTGATGAAGGAACGAAGAGACGCGATGGGTGGGGAGGTGAGAGAGAGCGAAGTACCTAACCCAGCAACCGCCACAAGTGGGTGGCTAGGTATGAGCAGATCTGGTGGATGGAGGAATCAATGCCCCTATTAGGATGGTTTTAGCTAGAAGAATTGCGTATAGGCAACAGTACAGAGGAGTGATAGTTGAGTGAAGTCACTGTAGCATCGTCCTTAGGGGGCAGTGCTGTATTGTAATGCGACCAAGCCAAGAGTCCACTAGGTGGCTGTCCTACTGAGTAGAAAGCTATCAACAAGGCGTAATGTGCTTGAGTTGTAGCTCTCTGCCGGGAGGAATACAAACGATTCTGCCCTGGGCTCCCCTGGCTCGTGTGTGTGTTCATGCACCCAGGAGCTGCAGGGTTTGGTGCTGTAATATCGTGGGAGAATGAAGTCTATCTACAGTATGAAGGACCTATTCACTATCTCGGCTTTATATGTGACTCGATGTCCTTCTGCAAACCTTCCTTATGGGTTGCCGGCATCCTTGCGGCCTTCTGGTGTTGGATTTGGGCGATGTATGGTGACAGTTGAGGATCGCCAGAGGGTATCCTGCTTGGCACTGCTCACTCGACTCCGCATCCTTTAATAATAACTTTATTCAAAGACAAATGGAGAATCTAAATACACAAAAGATGTCTCCTTCCTGTACTACATTGTGGGCAAGTACTTACTTAGGCACCCCTGGATGGTTTGGGCGTTTGAGACCTCTGCTCTATGCAGCTACCAATACCGTTCAACAAACAGCTGATAGGCTCACAAAATGATTCGAATTTCTATAGGATACATGCATACCCCCCTGCTTTGGTTATCTGTCTATTCAACGCGCGCTCGCTTGGGTCCCACCGTCGTTTCTACAGCGTTAATCTTTGGGGCAAGATATTGTGCATCCGAAGACATATCGAGCCACGAAGCTTCTACTGGCGCGACTTTCTTCATAACAAACTCCTGCAAAGCTCTAGCTCCTGGGGCATCCATACGAATAGCTACGGATGAGACCCTTGGCACTCCAAGACAAGAACTCAAGCGTTCAGAGCATGGTTTAGAGATGCCCACCAGGCGAATTTTCCTTTCAGGACTCATCTTCCTAGATGCCGCTCCAATCATCTGTGGGAAATGGCAGCTGAATGTTGATGCTTGATCGCCCCGCGCTATAAAGACCATGGAATATTGCCGGTTGGTTTCATCTCCCATCGATTCAGTATCTTGTCGCGAACACAACTGCAGGTTTCGAGTAATAGAGTTAAGACCGACATCGATGCTAGCTTCTATCTCGGGCATTGGGGGCACTGGGGGTTTTTCTGAAGCATGAGCTGTCTTTTTGGCCTCTTTCTCCTTTTGCGATGAACGCTTCCCCTTGGATCTCTTTATGTGTGTCTGACGGTGCTGTCCAATGGGACTCAAGAGGCTGTGGGTGTTAGAAAGTATTCGTATCGAATTCAGTGGCCTTCATGGAAAGATATATTTAAGACTCGGCCAAGTTGTAAGCTTGACTTACTCGCATAGCAATTCGAGGATGGTGTCTTGATCTTCTGTCAAGATTGAGGGCCTAATCGTGTGAGATATAAATAGCCTGGACCCTTGAGAGATGATCATACCATGGGACAGTAGAGAAAGGGGTATCAAGCTGGTGCACAACCTTCTTACGGGGGCCTTGGGAAGCGGGAGCGGACATGATGACACTCAGTAACGTGAAATACACTGGAAAGAACAAACGTCCTCCAATCAACCCGCTAATTCCAAGCCACTGAGGGTAATTGAATGTTGATAGAAGGGCAGCGTGGCAACAAGAACGACGTGAGAGGCCTGAAAAAGCCCTGCAGTTATTCGCAATAAAATGGAAGGGCGAATTAGGTATGTGGGGCAGAATTTTTGACGGGGAGTTGCTTATTAGTGCCGGGTTACATGTCATAGGCCGCAGGAACAAACTCTGAAAGGACCACCTGAATGGCGACCTATCATTGACAGGATTTTGGCTAAGGCATGCTTTTGACAGCTGTGAGTAAGTCTTTACTTATCTAATTTGCAAAGAGTTAATACTAGATTGCCCTAATAGAATCAATGACATTGGTTATCATTGACGATATGGCTTGCACAACTAAGGCAGACAAACGCTGGGAAAGGCCCGAGAATAGGGCGTCGTTTGGGTAGATCATGAAACTACAGCTTGCCTCCACCTCCCGTCTGCTAAACCTTAGGTAAGGTAGTTCAGGATTAAAGAAGCAATCACAATCCCCTTATTTATATTCTTTTTGAAACGGGCGAAAGATAGATTACTGCTGCATGAGGCATGCAATTGATAGGAAACCTGCAGGCATTGAAAACGAGGCAGTCCGAGGCAGACAGCCGAACATGGTCACAAGTCAAACCAAACATGGTTGGTCATCATGAATTGTTATCGACAAACAACCGCAGAGATTGGAGTTAATCGAAGACAAGAGCTTTACTTCTAATTTAAGTTACCTACCTGATTCCCGCGAACTGAAACGCCCAAATCCTCAGGCAAAGCAATAAATAATGCAGATTTAGGTAAGTCGCTTCTGCCGTCATTTATTCATGATTGAAAGTAGGGATGTTTGATGCCTGCCCCACCAAAGACGTGATCGCTATCATGACAGCTCCCGCGTGAATGACCTCAAATAGAGTTTCATTTTATTTTAATTCTTCGCTTCACGTATTATTAGGGCTTGAATATCTCTAATTAAGTTAATAGTTAATATTTTCTTCTAAATATGTACCTATATATATACTTCCCCGTTGAATGCTACCGTGGCCTCGAGAATCAATCTACAGTGTAGGTATAAATGCCAAACTTAGTACGGTACCATGGAACCAATCGAGAACGCGTCCTTGATGTAATCGCACTATCCTCACCCCTTTTACCCCGCCCTCCAACAGCAGTTGACATCACGCCCAAGCTGTCTGGAGGTGAGCTCCCCACTAAAAGGATCCCAAGTTTGTGTAGAACAACTGTCAGTGCCAAAAACAACTGCAAGGCAACCGGGCACCAATGTTGATCTACCTACCTTAGGTACCTTACCCAGCATACATCTTAGCTCGACGGCACCAGAGATCCTCCATTAGAAACCCCCGAAAGCTTCAAGGCTCCGGCACGCACCATTTTCATCCCTTACCTAGCGGCCGTGAGGGTTCTCTTATCGTCCTTCCTTCTTCATACTTTAAAGACCTTGCCTAAAAACCTCCATAACTTCCATTACATAGGTACTTGCTCACATTGGCAAGATCAGAAGGCTGTCTTTTCCAACAATCTTCCCATTCGACAAAGCAGTATCAAAACCTACCGTCTCGTACTAGGTTTCCCTGACAAGGCAAGTAAACACAACCCTCTTCTTCTCTTCTTCAAACGAATGTTCCCCGTTCCCTTCCAAACCATTCCGATCTTGCTCTGATCTACTATCTGCACCCCCAGTGCTCCTGTTATAGCGGGGTATCCACACTAGCAAACCGCGAGCGCGCACTGCCAATCCATGCTCCCCCATACTGAACTAAGGGCCTATCCTATCCTCAGATCCATCTCAAAAGTCTTATCCATCCAACCCATCCACCTGTTTTCTTATCCGCATCACAATCCAAGTCCCAAGAGTAAACAGTATATTCTTCTGGGCAATCATCTTTCATCCGTTCTTGAACATCAGGACCTCTTATTCACACACATTTGTCTACATTCCCCCTCCCCGCACTTGAGCTTTAGCTCTGATTCCCTCTTCGAAACCTCTATATCTTCGAGCTTGGGAATCTTGCTACTTTGCCCCGCGACATCTCACAGTTTCTATCAAACCCACATGTTAATTTTGTGCAGCTATCGCCGGGGCGTCTTTCGCGACGGTGTGACGTCTCTGCACCTCCACGCTTTGTCCCCGTTGGCCTCTCTCTACGATTCCGATGGATCCAGCCTCGAGATCTCCCGCCCTCCCAGATCGTGCTGCCTCCGCTGAAGCGAGCTCGACACGGCCGAATCCCTTTGATGACGGCAACATATCATCTCGCAAGCGCCAACGAACTTCGCTCTCTGGATCTCCCACCAATTCTCACAGCACCGTGAATCCTGGTCACGACTCTTCTCGCTCCGCCACTCTTGATACTGAACCTGTCTTGCCTCGACCTGACTCGACAGCTGCCGACTCTCACCCAGACTCCGTCGCGCCGAAGACTTTAGATCCAAGGTCTGCTGTTTGCGACCCGTTAACAGAGCCGCCATCGAGCATGGCTACTCTTAACCTGAGAAACGCGCCCGAGGACGACTCAACTTCCTCACCACCTCCTCCCCCGAATGTGGCCCAGTCAGTTGCGGCCGAGACTACGGCCAGTGCCTTCAAGGACCAAGTCAAAGAGAGCGTCGAGGATGCTGAAGTCGCTATGGTGCCGCCTCCCCAGAACCTCGACACTCCACGGTCCAGCTTCTCGCATTCAGCAAGCCCTCCTATCGAGGTTATCGCTGTGCAGTCGGATGATGATATGGCTTCTGATCGCCAGAGTATTGGGGTTTCAATAGTTGACGATGGTTCTGTCATGATCGATCCCATCAATGAATTTCCTTTCAGGGAACCCACAGAGACACTGGAAGGAATGGTGGTGCGGCTCAGCAATTACATCGAAACTCGTAAGACGCATTCTCCTTTTCCTGGAGCGCCTAGATGCTAACAGTATAGAATCTTCGATCGATGTAGGAGTCATCCACAAACTCCAGCAATGGCTTAGACGGTATCTTGATTACATCGCCACTGCCAATCAGCAATTGGTAGTCGATTCATGTCGTCTCAACCTTGTTTTCTGGATGACCTTCCCACGCATTATTACCGCTATGGTTGCCCACAAGTAAGCCCACTACGCACTTTCCTGTGTACTGAGACTAATGTTGCACAGGCCCTCATTTCTAGTAGATGATTTGTTACGGCATCCCACGAAGGCCATCTTCTTAGACTACGCCAGGTTGTCGGCATGGTTCGTCAATCAGGATATTCATACAATCAAAGAGTTCATAGCGGAACAGGGAGGTCAGGGCCAGCAGACCGTCGAGCTTTTCTGCCCATGTTATCTTCAGAACCTCCACTCAATCACCAATCCGCTATTGTTAAGCGATGATCAGTACGAGCATTTCGGGGCCTTGTCCGCGGCCTTTCTTAAGGCATACCAAGACAGCCCAGGTGGGAGCCTTAGTCGCCTTCTCCAGCTGATAAGGACATTATTCCAAGTTATCCCTGCATATCCCCGGTTGACTAATGACCTTGCACCTATATGCTTGGTCGCGTCAGATATCATGGAGGATTCCTGCAACTTTGTTACTCCCGAAATTGCTTCCAAAAGCAACCAGAAACTTAAAATTGGTCACACATTGCTCGATCTGATATACGAAAGATTGGACATCATGATTGACAAAAGTCCGACACATCTCATCGCCGACAGTGTTCTTATGATCGTTCAAGCTTTGTCAAATATGATCAACATAGCTCTCAAGGGTGACCACGCAGCTGCAACTATCATGTTGGAAGCGCACCGCGCAGAGTTTCCAGCAGTGCCTCTCAGATACACTGCTGAAGCGATCTCTTATGAACACCGCTTTCGATTCTTGATCAAACTGATAAAGTCAAGTCAAATGCAACTTCGATTTCAAGGCATGACACAAATGTGCAAGGAGCTTATTGCCTTCTGGAAAAGGCATTACGAAAGTAAAGCCGATGATGGAAGCCATTATGTCGAACACATTGCCGAATACCTGATCCGGACCGGATTTATCGACTATCTACTCGGCGCCAACTGCCATCCCGAAATTATTGTTGAGGGTGCCAACATTATTGGCTTCATCATTGTGACGAGAAGGTACCGAAAGATGCATATCGATAGGGTTTGGGAGGGCATTACTTCCAGGCAAGACCCCCGTACCGCTGACGCTCTGGCCCGCATGGTCATTCAAATCGCACATCTTTTCGACGACGACGGGTTTTTGCTTCTCTGTGAGAAGTTCCACACTCTCCCCATAGACGCATTTACGCCCATTATCCGAATGCTCTGGGAGGGTGTCATGAAGCATATGGCAGACAAATGTTCGGTAGACCGTCCTCTCGTTGTCCAACCGTACAATTTATGTCTGCGTTTGTTGAGGGATTCGTCTGTTTGTGCATCCGGATCGCAAGTCATGTATCCTGACATCCAACAAACAGCAATGCAGAAACTCAGAGAGCTCCTGAGGTGCGGCCCAAATACTGAAGGGCTGCAACAGCTCTACCTTGGTTGTCTTCAAGATCTTGCAAATAAGTCTGCAACAACCTTGGGAAGCCTTTGGTGTTTATTCATTGCCTTACGATCAAGGAACTTGAGCCAAGAGATGCACTGGCTAGTAGAGCACCATGACTTGACAAGACTCGTAATTGAAGAGTTGGAACATGCTATTGGTGCTGGCCAGGCGGCAGGGATCCTGGGGGTTCTCTCGTGCTCTGTCGACCAACCTCGGAAAGAGTTCATTGCCAACCTCATCCAGCTTGAGCCACCATCAATCACCGAGGACCTTGGTGTCAAACTATGGGACATGTTGGTAGGGCCAATTTCCCTTTCAACAGACGATAGGAGGGTGGGCTGGGAAATCTTGAACAGTCTCCATCAGAGAAACAACAATGGTAATCCTTTCCTTCAAGCTTGTCTGACCTACCATCTTCCAGCCCTTTCTTCCGAATATTTCTGTGAGGGTATGCTTGAATTTCTTCAACTTGAGATCCTCCCACGCCTCAATGGCAATTTAAACCTTGCTCTCGACGACCCAGAAGCAGTTGCTACTAGTGGCATTGAACAATTGTGGCGCCTAATCCTCGAGGCCGAAGATGAGACTCTAGTAGACAGGGCCATACGAACTCTCGCAGTTGATATTTATATCGACAGTCGATTTTTCAACTCTATTTCAACTCAGCGAGCACAATCTGTCCATCTGAAGCTAGCTAGCCGATGCTTAGAGCAGCTGAAAAGTGCTGCCCAGGAGCTGAGAAATGCAAGCCAAGGCACGAACAGCGATGACCAAGTCGTGGTTACCGCAATTACACAACGGCAGTTACAGCAGCAAGAAAGGGTTTTCACCCGTTCGTTGAAGTTTCTCCGCTATATTCTTGAAGCGCACCAGTCGAAGCCATCCTTGTCCGCACCTGATCTACGAACACTGATCCCGCAAGCCTCCCACGAGGTCCAAGGAGATTCTGCGGGCCTGAAGTATCAGTCCTTCGATGGCGACCAGCAGACTGACATCAAGCCACTTGTCATTGGGAAAGCGAACACGGCAGCCTCGCTCCTCGCTAGTTTGCGGCAAGAGACTGGGTTCGAGAACTATCGAATATACTACCGAGGCCGACCATTCCTGCCGAGTGAGCAAGATATATGTAGATCCTTAGAAGATCTATGTGTGCATGATGGCCTCATACTAGTCAGACGTGAAGAGGGCGGCCCCACCCTCTCTAACAGGGTCAGGCCGGGCGCTTCACCGCTGGAGATTGAGATTTCCGCCCATTTTGACGAGATGTGGGAGTATTTGAGCATGGACGAAGCACTGGCCCAAGAGGTAAGTACAGGCACGTTGGCGATCGGAACTTCGACTGACCTTTTCCAGATTTACTACTTTCTCATCAAGCTGCCCACAGATGGTCACTTCATGAGGTTGATCGGCAGTGAAACAACGTCATCTAAGGATATCTTTCCTTCTGGGCAGCCCTTCAAATCTCTTTACGCTATCCATGCGCTGATCGAATATGCTGATACCCTCCTCCCTAGCCAACTGATCAGTCATCGTAATGATGTGACCACTGGCTCAGGGTCCGATCCTGTGCTCCTTCCCGAGGCTCTCAAGACACCAATATCCTTCATCGTACAAGCAATCTCGGATGAGGACATTTTCAATGGCGCTTCGGTACTCCTGCGGCTAAAGTTAGCGTCTACTTTGCTGCATGCCCTTCGGCAGTTTCTTGACAGTATGTTCACTCATCAAACATGCATTATTCGCCCTAACAAAGTTACAGGAGTCGGCACCCTCAGAGGTTCGGTACCGCCACAGGGGATCCCCCTTCCTGACCCGAACACGTTGGTGAAAATGTTGTCGTATGCCATAGACTGCCCGGGTGACATCCCTTCTCCGGTCATAGCAGGAGCGCTTGTCATCTGTCTTCGGTTGAGCATTCTTGATGACAAGTTTTGGACTGGACTCAGCACAAACTCCGACTTTAACCATATCCTGCATCGCCTTCTACTTATCGATTCCCGCCAGACTATGAGATCACTTTCTGCGAAACTAATTGAAGAACTTTTTACTGTTATGAGTACTTCCACTCTCATTAGTGAGACTGACTGTGAAACTTCAGTTAGATCCCGTGAGTGCTCAATGGCGGAGTATTTCTGGAAGGTCACCAGCGCCATGGTCAGACAATCAACTGTATTTCCCAGCCAGTGCGAAGAACTCTTGAAATTGGTTTATTTTCTCGTTGTGAAAATCAACGCGCGGTCGCCTGAGTTGTTGAACATTGAGAAGTTTGCCTCTCAACTTAGCCAGCTTCTTCTTGAGCATACTACGACCGAGGTAAGCCCAGTCACCATCTCGTCATAACTATATTGAGCAAGATAGCTGACCGCATGATCATTAGACCATTGGGTCATCAAGTGTAGACGATTCACTCGCGAGAGGTCTATCGTCACTGTTGCACATTTGTCTCCAGCTAGATAACTCAGTCGCCCAGTCCAAAACACTTCCTAGGTATTATACTGCATCTTTGAGGCTCCGAATATATGCTAACCTAGCCCAGTAACCTTGCAATGTCACTTGTTTGGAAGCACTTATACCCTCCTAAAGGCCAGCGAAGTGGACAGCCTGTACCCAAAGTGATCCTTAACGAAGAGACTCGAGCGAAACTTTCAGATGTGCTATTCACTCTTGTGAAACACGACCAGAAGAAGATGTTGGCAGTTGCGGAAGCTCTCGACCAACAAGTTCCATTCTTCGAAGATGAAGAGGGTATGTACTATGTTGTAGTAAAAATGTGAAAACTGACATCAGGTCCAGACGACCACTACATCTACGATCTCACTTATCATTTCGACCGACACAGAGCTCTTCGGGCCTCTTGTGGGTATGCTGGTTTGCTGAATTTGTCCAACACTTGTTATCTCAATTCCTTGATGACACAACTTTTCATGAACACTACATTTAGGCGTTTCATCCTCGGCTGCCGCATCAATGATCCTGCAAACAGCCAGCAACTCCTGTCCTACACCCAGAAATTGTTCGGTCATATGCAAGAGAGCTACCGTCGCTTCGTTGATCCGTCAAATTTCGTTCATTCCATCAAAACATACGACGACGCATTGATTGACATTCACAATCAGATGGACGTCGACGAGTTTTACAATCTACTACTTGATCGCTGGGAGACTCAGCTTTCTGGCCACGATGAAAAGCGGGTCATAAAATCGTTCTATGGTGGTCAGCTTGTGCAACAAGTCAAGTCAAAAGAGTGCGAACATATTTCGGAGCGACTCGAGCCATTTTCTGCAATCCAGTGTGATATCAAGGGGAAAGGCACATTAGCAGAAAGCCTCCAGGCATACGTGGATGGCGAGGTCATGGAAGGAGGTACGTAAAGCCTCTTAGTAAGAAAACAGGACATGCTGACCGAATAACCAGACAACAAGTACAAATGCTCAACATGCGACCGCCATGTTGATGCAGTGAAAAGGTATTAGCCTCCCCCTCCCGGCGTGATGCCTCATAGTAGCTAATGTTTCACAGGGCCTGTCTCAAAGATGTTCCCGACAATGTCATATTCCATTTGAAAAGGTTTGATTTCAACCTGCGTACCCTGCAGAGAAACAAGATCAATGATTATTTCTCCTTTCCGGATCAAATTGATATGCGGCCATATACCATTGAGCATCTCAGTGACCCAAAGAGCGATATCGAGGAGGACATCTTCGAACTAGTGGGTGTACTCGTCCACGCAGGCACCGCTGAATCCGGACACTACTACTCATACATTCGCGAGCGTCCCTCCTCAGGTAATCGGCCCTCGTGGGTAGAATTCAACGATGACTTAGTAACGCCATGGGACCCTGCGCAAATGGAATCCTCCACATTTGGAGGTCCGGATCACCGTCCCATATACGATACTAACGGCATTTTGTACGACAAGAACTATAGCGCCTATATGCTGTTTTACCAGCGTTCTTCGTCCTTGCGCGCGGAACAGGAAAAGATGCTGGCCCTTGCCATTCCGGCACCCCTTCGCGTTGGCGTGCCAGACCACCTTGCAGATCATCTCTCAGACGAGAATACAAACATCCTCCGCCGCCATTGTATTTACGACCCGAGCAATGTCAAACTTGTTCAAGTTCTGTTTCGTCAGTCACGACAGCACTGTAGATCCATTGGCAGAAGCGAAAAGAATTCGAGTATCAACAGCTTCATGGCCATGCGTAATCAAGAGCATGGACTTCAGGATCTTGCCATGCGAGCGCTCATTGGTAACTTAGATCAGGTTGTCACAAGGACCAAGGACACTCCGGATTTTCTCTCATACGAAGAGATTATCGAAGACGCAGTCACATCATGCGAACGGTGTGCCTTTTCCTTCTATGAGTACTTTAATCAGCATCCGAGCGCTCTTCGCATGCTTTTGCAGCGTAATCCAGATCAACTAGTGCGGAGCAAGATCAGGAACCTTTTCAAGGTTGCAGTCACTAAGATCTCGAAGGCTTTGCCCAATGTTTACGATCCGGAGATTCGATACAAGTTGGTTCATGATGCTGACGGAGATGAGACACTCTCTGAACCTGATGCTCCCCATCGCTCTGTTGTTGATGGCGTAATGATGATATTCCAACACCTTTGGAAATTCTTCCATATCCACATTAGAGCCTGGGACGAATACTTCGGAACTGTTCTAGACTTTGCGGAGATGGGTCATCGGGAAACCGGATATGTCTTGGCCGCGAACTTCCTAGCGAGCGCTATCAGAATCATTTCTGCTGATCCGCTCCAGGAACTGAGTGGGAACTGGGCCAGAATGCTTCAGGGTGTCATTAGGCGGAACAATACTACAAAACCTACCTCGTATGTATCGATTATCAGACTGACCAACCACTTGATGAGTCAGATGAGGCCGCAAATAGGAGCCGAATATGTCGAAGATTCGACGGAGCGTGTATCACAGCTGGTCGAGGCCTTCAACTGGACGTCCGAAGAGGTGGATCTTATTTACAGCAGTCCAAACAGTTCCTATACCAGCCTGTTTGTTGAAAAACTCCTTGCCCTCGATCAAGAACACGCAGGCTGCAACAATATCATCAGAATCTTGACAAGGCTGGACAACAGTATGGATGAAAAAGTACTCGGGACCTTGAAGCTATGTATTCGTGGTGAGACTTCGACCCAGGCCATGGATCCGTTTCTGCAGGCTTCTATCACGTACCTTGAAAGTACAGAACAGCTCAGCAACGCCAAGGACATGATTGAACACGTATCTATGCAAGCGAAAAGCCTTCAAAATACCGAGGGGGTGTATTTTGTTCAGCTCTTCAGAACAGCATTGGATCTTCATCAACAAGACAGGGAGTTTTGCAAGGCGGTTCGCACGTTCAGCCGTGACCTCATCCCAAAATGGGTACCTTTTCTCCTCGCAAGCCCTGAAGAACAAGTGCGCCGGAGCACATATGACTTTTTTGTTTGCGAGCTGGGTAAGATTGATGTTGGTGCTACTAGTGACCGCAATGTCACCTTGGATGATCAAGTCTCAATCAAACAGATGATAAAGCAAATCGGCCTTGTTTGTCTCCAGTATCTCAGGGACCACCATGTGCGCAGACGAGCTCAAATGAGTCGGGAGATTGCAGACAAGTTCTTGAAGGTAATTGAGGGATGTGCAATTACGACTGTGGCAACAACCGCGGATACACAAACCGAGCTGGATGTGGAATTCCTCACATTGCACGAAGGTAGGTCATTTTCTCTACAATTTTATCCAGTATCATCAACCAAAGGGCTCACATGTTTCACAGATGTTTTAAATCCCTTCCGCAGGTTAATTGTTGACGAACTGGAGGAAGATGGGTCCGGTATGTTACAGTCGCTCCGCGACTCCAACACAATCATAACAGACGTGAGGTGATGGCTGACGTTGAGCAAAGACTGGGAAGGATCCTGCGGATCATCTGAACAACTTGATGACATTGTTGAGATGAACATTCCAGGAATGAACGAAATAAACGATCTGGAGCAGATGTTATGAGGTTGGGATTGTGCTGAAGGAATTCAAATGAATCACCACGGTTGCTCGAAATCAGAATATTACAACAGACACGGACAAGGACGGCAAGGCGTTTAGCGGAAGCTGGATAGTTTCTTATTCTGAGCTTAATGATGGTTTGCTTCGACTAGACCCTAGCTTGAAGGATGAGTGGGCGATGGATGGTCTATCAGGCTCAAGGCATCAATGTACAGTCATGGTATCGAGGCAGAAGCGAGTGTTTCTGGAGCAAATTTGCATAGCAAGGAGTGATGGCGTCATGGAAAATAAGATGAATAGGATGAAGGAGTTATGACTGAAACAGGCAGAGAAAGAGACAAGCTCCCGGTCTGTTCCTTAAAGCCAGGACAGTATAAGACTCATCAGCTGACGGATAGCTTGCCGGGTCAACGAATACACGACTACATGATTCATGATAGCCAGGTAGATGATCCGATAAGCCGCGGGGCATCTCCTGGTGAACTCGGTAACCTTGAATGAATTCACAGCCAGATTAGAATAGAGTTGCGTTTGTTACCGCCAAGGTGAAGTGAGGATGGCGCCATGTAGTTCTATGAATAGCAACCTGAGAATAGCCTCTGAATAACGGGAGCCCCAAGCCGCGCGACAGGCGAATGGGGGAAATCCTGGCTATCGTTATCGATTTCCGCACGCGAATTAGACTGGGAGACCCTGATCCAAGCATTGAAGGTCCAGGTCGTGACGGTACCGACAGGCGAGGCTGGCGGCTGGCTGAAAAGCTATCTTTAGCTACAGGACCAAAATGGTGGCCAGCCTTAGCACACCAATGCTACGATACCATTCCACAGATATGCGAAAATTCGTAAGTTCAGAAACATGTCTCTATAGATGAAACAGCGGGTCTCTGATCTGGAGATGTTTGGTTTGGTTTGGTTTGATTCACGATGACTATTGGAGAAGCCGATGTTTCAGCAACATATTATTCATACGTGTGCTCCATGCCCATCTTGGGCTGCTCGACTGATTGAAAGATATCTAGGATCTGAGTGTTGGTATTTAGCTATCGAGATATCTTGACCCGGGAGACGGGAACTGTTGGTTCACGCTCACACCCTGACTGCCGAGATCAGAAGCAGCGATCTTGGTGACGAAGTTTGTGTAGGGAGGAAACGCAGGAACAGAACGGGGAGTGGTGTTGATGGACAGGGATACGAGACTGTTTTTAGAACAAGGGAGAATATAGAGTATTCTAGCCTATGATAATTTGTTTCCGCTAGATTATGGCGATCCGATCGTTGAGCTTCTCACTATAAACATGATCAATATTAAACTACTAGTTAATTAATACAAGTGATATCCCCTGCTCGATCAAAATCTGCGAGTTCATCGTCACACTCACATGCATACAGCCACTCACATGCCTTGCCAGGCCGCCAACTACGTTCTAAATTAAGTATAAGGCTAGAGCTGGCCAATCATTGTCCATTCTGCCAACCCCGCCAGCGGCTCAAAATAGTAGCCGAGCTGCCACTAATGCATGTTAGCCGCCGAGATCCCTTCACTAAACCGTATTGGTCACTCACAGCGGGGTTGCATTTTGATGTAAACCACCAGAGGTAAATCACCGCTTATGATCAACTGCGAGTGGTTGATGCTGCAATTCCCCTTTTTTCAACACACGACAACGTAGCCTTACTCATCTTGGCGCGCTTCCGTTTCATGTTTTCCCCATATCCACATCCACCGAGGTTATCAGGCGGGCCGCTCAGTGAGAGGCCACCAGGGGGAGGGGAAAAGTGACTGGATGGTGAAACATAAACAAGCTGCCTTTCGTTCTTTTTTTAGACAGACATGACCGGGGAAGAATAATCTCGGACGCGGTCATCTCTTTTAATACTCTTTTAATACTCTTTTCGTCCACTCGTTGCTCTCTGCTCTTGAAACTTTTCTGACGCAGGATCACGACGACGACGACGTTTGAGAGGATATCACAGCTGCTGTGCGGCTTTTTGCTCGGTTCGGTCACCTTGTTATATATTCTTGTCTTTTTTTTTATCGTTTCTCTCTTCTAAGTGTACCTCGTCGCTTGTTGGTTTTCTTCGTTCTTCGCCAGATCGGATCAGGCCAGGTCAAGTCGTCCTCATTACTAAAGCCAGACTTCACAACTTCGAAATGTCGCTCAAGGATAGGATCTCATCACCGCTCGAGGCTGGTACCTCAATCCTCGATGCTCATCACCTGCCACCTCATCTGGCACCGGCTCTCGAGCATGTATCTTCGCGTCTGGCCCGCAAGTCGCAACATATCACGCTTGTTGTAGCCCGTCGGGATTATCAACTCCCTTCTGTTGTGCCTCCCAAGGGTCTACTGACTCCGACGACTCCTTCACCACTGTCTCCTGGTCTTCGATTGAACCTCTCTCAAGGTCCTGTCTCCAGGCTCAAATCGCTGGTGAGAACTGGCTCTTCAACATCCCTGCGGTCGATGAATTCTCCGCGGAGTGCTTTGTCTTCACCCGGTCAGGTCCCCCCGCTTGAAGCGTCCAGCCCTCGGTTCAGATGGCCTCTTTCACCATCCACGCCAATGTCTCCTCCTCCCATGACACCTTGCACCGCATCCTCGACGACCACTGATACCATGAGCTCTATGATGAGCGCATCGTCAGGCTTCGGTATGCGACTTATTCACACCAACGAGCTCCACCCTAGGTCCGAAAAGATTCTCAACTCAATTTTGACCAAGACAGAGAAGAAGTTCGCGATAGGGTAAGACACCTCAGTTTTCCATAGAACCTAACTAACTCACCAAAGCACTGAGTGGCTATCACCTGCTGTCAGAGCTTCCTCATGCGGGCTCACGAACCAGCTCATCCATAGCTCCATCATCCAGAACGAGGTCCTTTTCTGCTCCGAAGGCCTCACAGTTCTATCACTTGATAGATTGTACAGTCTCAAGAGTGCCTTGTCCAGCTATTCCAAAACGAAATCCCACCTCCGTCTCGAAGACGCCGTTGACGAACTCCGACGTATCATACTGGCAACCAATGGTGCAAAGGTGTCGAAAACCGCCATCCTCCGATCGTATGACTGGCTGAGTGTGTCTAATTGGGCACTTGTGGACCTTGATCGCATGTATAGGCGAGCATATGGAGGACTAGAGCAGTATGGTGGTATCTCAGGTCTTACTAGCTTTGCGGAGCCAGCCATCAAACCTATTAGCGACTCACAAGAACGATACAAGGAGGAAGAGGCCGAGGAGGCGACAATAGGCATTGCTTTCTCCAAAGGGAAGACGCCCTCGCCGAAGCCTCTGCTTAAACTCCAGACAAATTTCACTCCGGGGCCCATTCTGAAACCGAAGCCCAAGAAGATTGAAGTCCCAGCTCCAGTTTCGGTTCCAGCTCAAGCTCAAGCACCAACTCAGACCGAATTAGAAGAGGAGGAAGACGGCGATCGCACAGCACGACCGACAGATCAATTATATTTCACAATGCAACAATGGGAGCCACCTTCGACGATAGATCAAATCTTAACCGCCGGTCCCATCAATCGAAGCGCTTTCAGTCCCCTCACACCAACACCCATCATGAGTCCAGCATCACCAAGATTTGGGCCGTTAACACCACATGATTATGACGATATTTCTCCCACCACGCGAGGAGAATGGGGCTTCATGATGGCAGATAATGCCTTCCAGAGTGGTCGCAAGGCCGGAGTTGAGATCTTTTGATATTGTAGGCTTATTTGTTTTGTTGTCCGTTGCATGGCGAGCGTTCTGGCTTCAAGACCCTTTTGTTCAATTGCACGTATGCTTTGTTACTTGGCATATTAGATCTTAGCGTTATAGAGGACGGCGTATGTTTGTAGAGTAAATATGCTGCAAAAATGGGGGAGGATAGATAGTACCATTCTTGAATATATTGAATAAACTTGGGTATCATTATCATCACTACCATCCGTACTTGCTCCCTGCCTCCTTTCGGTTATTCTTCCCCTTGGCAAAACTATCCTCAAGAGCTTCACGCTGGCTCTGCGCATTCTGTACCAACTGGCGCAAGCTGTGCTTTCCACCTCCTTGGATCGCACGCACAGGGTTGTGAGTCTGTTCCTCTCCTGCGGCCCGAATCTCTTCGTTGTGTCTATATTCCTTATCCATATTAAAATTGATAACTTTCTTAGCTGCTTGGTTGCCCAGGCCATTACGGCCAAAGAGCTCTCTTCGTTGAGCGGCGGTAAGGTTTAGGTCCTCGACTACTGTATCGAGGGACTCAGAACCTGGTAGTGTTGTTGCGGATGGACCTGCTTGCGCATGACTGGCATAGTCGCCATATGCGCCTTCATCATAGGCCAATGAGCTTTCTGCTGTCGCAAACATTGGTTCGTAAGTGCCTGAAGAACTTTTTTCTGCGGGTTCAGAAAGCTCTTCTGTGTGCATGGAGAACAGCGACGCCTTCTTGGGAACGGCTGGCGTGGCCTCTGGTGTTGCCTCAGCCGGTTTCAACTGAGCCTGTTCATATGTGGGAGTCGGCGCTGGTTTTGCCAGCCCTGAGTTCAGTTTCTTCTTCTTCTGAGGGTTCCTTGCCACAGACAGAGGCTTGAACATCAATGGCTTGCCCACCAACTTAACCTCGTCCGCTGGTTTTTGTCCTTCAGGTATATGTGGTTGCGTGGCTGCCTTCGGCGTCGGTAGGCTCATGCTGTCTGCATTTTCGTTTGAATCGTTCAGGTCGCCTCCTGTTTCTCTGCTGAATCCTGGAGCTGCGCTAGTCTTGAACTGAAAGGTTGGTCTCGCTGCCGAACTGCTGGATGCCACGGGCTTGGGCTTGTTCGCATTCTTGGGTGCTGGTAGAAACGAGTTGAAACCGGAGAATCTACCTCCACCGGCAGTCTTGGTGCGTTTTGCTAGAGGTTCTTCGGCTTGCGGTTTATCGTTGACGAGCTGAGGGAGGCTGACAACGATTTTGCCAGGGTTGGACCTATCGACAACCTTTTGGAAAGGTTTCTTGGAAGATGCAGATGATTTAGGGGCTGGTTTGACAGGAGCTTGAACTTCGGCTTCGGAGCCTGAGCCCTCTGAGTCGGAATAGTCGACAAGGCCCATGGTGGTCGATTATTCGATTAGTTAGTTGATGTATGTAATAGTGAAAGTACGAAGGAATCGCGAAGCTGAGCATCGCGACTTGAAGTTGAAAGGTTCCACTTCTAACATGGCGGTGCCGCGATACAGCCACATCTGGACGAGGCTGTGCTCCACCCTCAAGGGCAAGGTGAGTTCAGTTGAATGATAAGGTGCCTAGATTACCCCACTGCTCAACTCGTGCTTGTCGCATAGACTAAGGTAGGTAGCATTGACAGCGAGGATACAGTCCCTGCTTTAGATTCTCGATTTCTTGACAATTCACGGCTTGGGGCAGTGTTAAACATGTTGAAGCAGTTACTAGGCTCTCGGGAACTTCTTGACTTCACAGGGTGAAGCGATCACGCATAATTAGTCGCGACTATGTCCGTCATACAACTTGAAGAGTGCGATCATGTCTTCGGTAATGGCTTTGCACAGATTCATAGGCTGACGTCCCGTCCAGACTCGTCTCCTACCAGCTTCGCACGAGCTACCTCGATGAAATTGCAGACGGTGTTGGAGAGCGACTCCTAAACGTCAACGATGGCTTCATAAATTCGGCTCCTTTTAAAGCCGCTGGCTGGCGACCGAATTCGTCCCACCACAAGCGGACACATTCACCTCCGATTCCTACTGCAATTGCCTCCGAGTACTTCCAAGCACCAAAGCAGGCTGGCCTCACACTCGAAGATGGGGAAGAAGATGGCGGTATGCTCACTGCGGGCGGTTCGGATACTATGGGTCCAGGAATGGCTACCAGGCGGCGCAGGCGTCGCGAGCAGATGGAAGAAGAGGACAGTAGTGACTTGAGCGATGAGAGCGACGACGATACGGATCAACGAGCTGCGCAACAGATTAAGTTTGCGAAAATGCCGGTCAGACACAGAGCGGGCTCGTCACCACTACAGAACACGAATTTGAGGCAAGTCGGGGCTGTCTCACCAAGGGCGCCTCGCCGAGGCTCACAGTCAGCTTTGGTAACAGTGCAGGAGAGGCCCCGGAGAGACACAGTCACCAGCAGTGAGATATCATCTGAAAACGAGACCGATATTCCGACAGTCCAGAGGCATCGAGAAGCTGCTCGCGCTGCGGCAAGGGCTGCGAAGCTACAGGCTAGAATTCTAGAGGAGCCCTCGCCCGGTATTCAACGAGCGGACACATCTCTCTTGCCAGAGGAGGAGGAAGATTCCGATGAGGCTTCCGATTTGTCTGATAACTACGCCGAGAGTATAGACTCGGCGTCGATTCTTGATGGCGTTGAAAACGCTATTAATGCTTCTCCCACCCGCCAGGTTGTGGGAACACCGCCCAAGAACTTTGTACGCCAGTCTACCATTCGCAAATCCAAACCGCCGGCGCACCCCATTGTCCTCGGAGCGTTACCACCTCCCAGGCCGATGAGCATGATCAGACCTTTGAGCGTCGCCCAACCCAAGAGTTTGCTATCGGCCGCCCTAAAAGCCAAGGATAAGAAATCGTCTATTCCCTTCCAGAAGTTCGCCCATTTCAGTGGGCAGGGTACGCAAGGTTCTATTGCTGTGCGTATATATGCACCTTTTTCAAAAACACCCAGCAAGCCATTCCAGGTGCTTATCCGCCCACGTGTTCACGACGGACAAGGTGCCGAGCGGGTGGTGACGGTTGCAGACCTCATCGGCTTGAGTTTATACCGATACAATGAGGAGAAACTCGAACCTCCGTTGCCCAAGGGCAAGCTCAATATTAACTGGTGGACTCTACGTATGGTGGAAGAAGGTGGCGAAGTTGACGACGATTTTCCCCCCTTTGAAAGAACGAAACCGTTGACATCTTTTACTACGGTTAATAATGCTGCTGCGCGCGGTGGAGGCCGCATGCGATCCAATTCAACTGCTTACGACGACTTTGCGTTGGCAGAAGCTTCAGAGGAGGAGTACCTTGAGAATAAGTCATTCACACCACAAGAAGACGAAGAAGAAGAGCCAGCAACATCACAGGATAGCGGCGGGGGGGTTCCTCTCACTCCTACGGAGCCAGATGCGGACGCGACTCCTCGAGGCACTCCAGGGCCGGCTATCAACCCGTTCCTAGCGGAGCGTCCGCGGCAAAATCCTATCGTCACAACGACATATCGGTCGAACGCTCCTCCAGCAGACATACCCCAGGCGCCTGCTGCAGCTCCCAATACATCCCGCGGGCAGCAAAAGCTGCTTCGGATTCATATCATGTCATCAGATGTCGCACCAGGTCAAATGGTGACACTAGATGTGATGACTGATACTTACTTGGCTGAGGTGCTGGACATGGTATGCCGAAAGAGACAGTTAGACAAGGCCAACCATGTTCTTAAGCTTCCTGGATCAGGAGCGGTAGTCATGCTGGACCGGCCAGTTTCGTCCATTGGGAATGTCTCAGACTTGGAATTGTACAGGCGACGATTTGCAACAGATGGTCCGTTGACGATCACCGGCTCGCCGGGCAGTTCGTCCCCGAAGATGCTGCCACTAGCCGACCAGGCCATGCAGAAACGCAGCAAGAAGTCGCAAACACCAATGGTCGGAAGTCACCCATTGGCGCGAGAATCGCTGAAGCAAGATGAGCTCAGCAACGCCAGCTACAAGAAGTACACTGTCTGGCGTAAGCAGCCCATGCGCATCGTTGGTATGAGCGAACGCATTCTAGTAATCGACGGCGAGTACATTCATATCATGCCAGCGTCTGGTGGTAAGGCGTTGCATGACGGTTCAGGCAAGACAACAACGGTGCACTTTAGTAACGTGGTTGGATGCAAGGTTCTCCGGAAACATCCCACGAATGTCAAGGTGAGTTTGCTGTTCCTTTGATATTGGTTTAGCAGTCTAACATTGCCGCAAATAGCTTGTTGTGTATAAAGCAACCGAGAGCAAACGATATGACTTTGAGGCCCGTAGTGCATTGGAAGCGGCTGAGATAGTGGAGGAGCTTAAGAAGGGCATGCCTAAATGAGTGGGATCGCAAATCTGAATGCTTTCGGGGGTTAGCAAACCGGTGACACCCTCTCCAGATTTCAGACTAAGCACTGAAGACACGAAGACCATTGCGCAAGCAATCCACCGGAATTCCTCGTGATCTCCATACCACTTGTATGTCACTTTGTATAGTAGCAAATGGACTTGAGCTTGCCTCTTTCGCTTGTCGTCAGAGCCTCAATCCCAATGGCAAACGAAACAACCCATTTCGTTTAACCCATGCCATACTTGGACGGACATTGAGCCATACTTTGATCAGTCCACGCGTGCGTTCATTGCATTGAATCTCGATGAGGAGCGGTGTCGGCTACGGCGTCAGAAGCGAGGCTGAAAAAGCTGCTTGAATTATTGACAGACCATGCTCGGTATAGTCTTGGCTAAGATTGGCCAAGACTGTCGAGCAAGGCAGTAGAATGTCGAAATGGCGATCCAAGGTGCCAAGCCGGGGTTATGGCAACAGGATACATATCATGGAGCACTGAAGATGAGGAAAGATGGAGTTGATGTGGAGACTTCGAGGGGCGTGTGTGGCGTTGAGCCAAGCCGGCCACGACAGGGGAAGCTCTCGGATTGGATCGGGCCAGTGAGGAAGAGTGTTGGAGATATCTAGTATGTGCAAACTCCGTACAAGTTGCGTGTACCAGTCTCCGAGCCTCATGACTGTGCATGTTGCTTGAACCAGAACCGATGCTGCCCTAATCGGCACGCAGAACAGATCATTTCTGCAATGGTACACCATACACTGATTCAAACCCTTGCGTCAATTGCTGATATGATTGGCCTTTGTGTGATATGACACCAAAATCAGGCGCTGTAGGCTAAACAACTGATGGCTCTTCTGGCTAGGAGTCGCGTGCCGCGCGTTCAGGTACCTGACTACCTGAGACAAAAGAGCAAAGGGTGGTCAGTATAAGGTACCTTAGGTTTCCTATCTAGTCGGTTTGAATGCGGATAGGGAATCGGGATTATCGGGCTAATTCTGAGTCGAGTCGTTCTTCCTGTGCGAGTGTATGTTGTGTAACTATCGCTGCTCAATTCTGTGATATTGTCGGCAACTAAGAAGACATCAAGACAGCCCAGGGCTCGCTTGTCTGATTCTCCCCAGGTCGGTCGGGTGTTTCCACTGTCGTATCGGGGACTGACAATCAGTCGATCCTCTGCACTCCTTCAGACTCCTTTGGGCTTCTCGAACAAATATTAGTGGTTAGCAGACCTCTTAAAATCTGAAGCCCTCCTGATTTCCGCGGTTCAGCTATTGAAGAAGCTGGGACAACTACTCAAGGCAAAGAAACCAGGAACGCAAGGTTTCTCTCCAGGAAATGGTTCGAGGTTTGATTGGATGTCTTGGACATGTTTCAGAGAAGTAAGCTTCCTTTAACGCCATGCAGAGTTGCAGGGTGTCGTGTGTGTGTGTGTGTGTTGCATCAATACCAGTATAGTACAATAGTATGCATTCGTATACAGTGCAGCCTTTTAGGTAATTCCATAATTTCGATTGTGTTTGAACCCAATGTCTACCGAGCCAAAGTCCTTCTGACGAAGGATCAATATCACTGGAACAGTCATAAGGTCCCAAAGTTCCAAGCTGGCTCACCAATGAGGAGACCTTGTGAGTGGCCTATGGCCCAATGCACCGTAGGGCTCATGCTGGCCCTGGTTCAACTGTGACGAAAAGAGCCAGCAAACAAAGTGTGGAGCTTCCGTCCCAAAAGGCCCACCGTGACGCAAATAATCACCTAAAATTGCGCGATAGAGGTCGATTAGCATTGGCATTGGCATTGGGGAAGGCGAAGACAATGGCAGGATTAAGTGCAGGATCATGAGAAAAGGGAGAAGGCGATGCCGGCGCTTTCATCTTTTTAGACACCAATCAAACGCCCTTTGAAGTAAGTCTGTATGCTAAAATAGTCTTCTCAGCTCCTCCCTGCTTCCTTGATTTCCTCGCAGCTACAGGATGTCGTCTCGCGTGGGCGTGGCTGTGGTAGAGCCCATGCTGTGGCGAGCGTGGCTGACATATCCGCAACTCAATTTCAGTCCCACTTCTGTTTTTTAGTCTATAACGTCAGAACAAGTTTATCCCCAAACTTCACGGGATTCGGCTTCATCAACTGGAGCTGGCTTTAACCGTTTTCTTGCTTTCGACCAAGGCGCCCCAATTTGTTGCCCCCAATCACAAATCTTGGCTCAATCTCTCCTTCGCGCCCCCGGATGCATGTTTGAAGCGTGCAGTAGCTGCACTAGCCAGGACCTATAACGCTATGAACACGCCTGTTACAGCATATGCGCGAGATCGTGATGAAAGATGATGGAGGATTTGCAGTCACTGGGTACTCAACCAGAGGGTGCGCCTGGTGGCCAAGAAATGCCCGTCCAAGGCAGCTGTTGCCTCCCATTTCTTGGTTCTTGATTTCGATATCCATTGCTGCTCATTTTCCGGTTTTTCTGATTCAACTCGGAGAACGGCATTGAAACCCTGGTCGCGAAATATTATGCAGGTACTCGTGCGCTTGAATGTCAAAAGTCGGTCGTTTCGGTAAATCATTTATACATTTACCTCAAAAATCGAATGGATAGGGTAGTTGTCCGGGCTGCATTCATGACCTGGCAAGCCTGGTTCCTGTGCTCCATTCAACATTACTACCTAAGGTACCTAGGCCATTGTACCTATTGCCTGAAACCCCAAGACATGCCGCGTGAGCTTGAGGCTCAGCTCTGCACAAAAGGTGTTTGCCAAAGAATGGGTCGACCTCCGTTTGAGTACTTGCTGTATTATTCCTGGCGGTCTCGTGTAGGGCGAGCTGAGACGTGGGATGCTGTATTTCTCTCGCCTTGCATAACGTAAGCTAGGGGCCAGCTGAGGCCACTACATCTGGAAGCTCTGAGTACCGTTTTCACAAAGCGTCCCAGAGAACAGCTCGGACTGGGCGAGATCTACACTTGGTACGCAGTATATGGCATATGGCACTGGTACAGAGGCAGCAGGAGCTTGACTGACATCAATCTGAAGCACGAATATTTAAGCACAGGTCCGTTTCTGGTCCGTTAACTGCGCTGTTGGCTGTCTCGATCGATGACCCAACTACGAATAGACGTGCCTCCACCATTCTCCAAGCATACGAATCACCAAGGCCCGGAGCTAGGGCGGACAGTCCGGGGTGAAGGGGGTGTGCGAATAGAAGTCATCGTCAAAGGCCCCAGTGCAATGTAGTCAGCCAAGATGGACGGCATAGCATGGCATGGTTCGTGTCTAACTGTCTCGGTATGTGTCCATAAAACGTCTTGACTTCCAGGCTTTCTATTCTTCCTCTCCTTCCCTCTCATTCATCGCTGCCAACCAATTCGAGATCAGACTCTCACATCACCAAACAATAAGCGCCTCTCGGTCCAATCTTCCCATCAACAACACCGACATCATGAAGTACTCCGCTGTCACTCTTCTCGCTGCCCTGGCTGCCTACTCTCAGGTACGATACTCTGTCCCCTAAGGTTCGCAGCTTGTCGTGCTAACATAACACAGGCCCAGTCCATCTCCATCCCTGGCGGTGACGAGGTCTCCTCTATCATTGGCGATGTTTCCTCCCGAATTGATGATGCCTCCTCTATCATTGAGGACGTCTCTACCCGCGTCGGTGATGAGGTCTCTTCTCGCGTCGGCGATATCTCTTCTCGCATCAGCACCGCCACTGAGACTGGTGCTTCTACAACCGTGACTGATGCTTCCACCGCCACCGAATCCGCAGGGACCGAGAGTGAGACCGGATCAAACACTGTCGACACCAGTGCTCTCGCCAGCGTGACCAGCGCCCTTGCCAGTGCCTCCAGCGCCATCGAGGATGAGATTGCTTCTCTCAGCTCTGATCTCGCCACTGCTACTGGTACTGCCAGCGAAGCTATTGAGTCCAAGATCGCTGAGGCCACCTCCAGGGCCGGTGCTATCGAGAGCAGTGCTGGTGCTGCCGCCAGCAGTGCTACTGGCGACAACGCTGGTGCCATGCCCACTGCCGCCGTCGCTATGGGTGCTCTTATGGGTGGCGCTGCTCTCTTTGCCAACATGTAAATTGGCATTTACGGAAGACAATAGTAATAATGAGATAAACGGTCAAATCTTCACGCGCTATCATTTTAACCAACATGGAGCTCTTGTGTATATCCAATTCTGATGAAGCAAGGATATGACAGGGTTCGGGATCTTAATTAACTAGCGTTGCACATCTGCCGTTAGTGTGATGAAAAGGGGAATCTGGAATTGAGGGATGGATGCCTATGTCTAGTGCAGCCTTTGTAACGGTGACTTTGTCAACAGCATTACTTACATGAAACGGTCTTGACCTTTGATATTAAAATAAAGATGTTTCGTACTATATGTTGGCCGAAATGATGAATTTCTGTGTTTCATGCTCTTTTGTGCTCTCAGCCTGTAATGCAATGTTATTGCCTGCTCTTCTCGTGATATGTTGCAGTCTCGGATTTTCCCTTCATTAGCTTAATCAACTCTCATTGACCCCATCGATAAGTGGCATGAGATGTGCATAACGGAGTTCAACCCAGGATTTATGGCTTCGTGAGCTCCTGTCCCGGCTAACTTCTACTTGTATCATAAAGCTAAAACTGAACGTCTGGTTATTGATATTGGACATTCCACTCCATCTTTCAATCATTCTAACTTGAGGTTGTTCTTTAAGTCAATGACTTGCAGTGAAACCATCACACCTTGACGACACAACTACAACCCCAGTGGGAGGAATTTCTAGCAAGTCGACTTTCTTGTCGATAGTGATCTTCTGTACTTAAGTGGCGGGAATAAGGAGGTGGCCATGTGCTGTGAGATCCGCATTCCAGTCATGATAGTGCAATGCTTTCTCATCCCTGGTGGCTAAGATAAAGGAAAGTTTACTCCTTTGTTCTTATATCAGTGTGATTCTATGGTCACTTTCTTGATTTCCAACCTCCCCTGAGCTTCATCGGTTACCAATGTAGTAGACCAACTCAGTACAGAGCGCAGGAAAGGTACCTATGAGACAACCAATAAGCTCCTATTTTCGGCGGAATAAAGGTAAAATGAAAGTTTACGTGGACGTCCTCATACTTACTACTAGGTATGCACTGTTTTGGAATGAGTATGTCAGGCCTGCCAGTGCCTCAGCGAGCTCGAGAAGAACCATAGGCTCGATCGTATTCGAATACATAAGAACTTGGCTTGCAAGGTCTATTTGAACCTTCAGAACAGCTACACGATTTATTTTTCTTTTCTCTCAAACATTTACTCGGTATGAAGTTGTCTGTACCGGGTGCTTGGTATGATGGTGATGGGATAGTGGCGGGGTAGCGGAATCAGGAAATGGAACCAAAAACTGGCTATATGTGTTCCAAAGGATACATGGATATCCTATCCCATTACATTAGTAGGTATATGCACTGAGCACAGTCCGCATTTGATTGTTTATCTCATACAAGCTTACCAAGCCATGCAACTCTGATCTGGGAGAAGCATCACAGTCAAATCTACTGGCTATAGCATAACCATGTATTATATACTATATTAGGATTATCGTCATGTCTTGGGCCGACTCTCCATCCACAACTTATCGATAATCTGGAAGACAGCCGTCACGCCCTTCATAGTCTCTTCATCCACCTGTCCACCCAGCTTTTGCTGGACCTTGTCTGGATGCCAACGCACACGCTCATCCCTGAGCTTAGCCACGAACGATTTTTCTCCTATCTCTTGTGGATTCAGTCCATTGACAAAGAACTTGCGCACAGTTGGCTCATCCACGTCTTCTATGCGACCACCTTTAACAGGCCATGCAATTTCCATATGTGTGCCCTCCCAGTTTATCCAAGCTTTCGTGTAGTCTTCCCATCGTTTTTCCCAACGTCGACGTTCTCTGCGCTCCTCTCCACGACAGATACTATATTCCATGTCCTCTTGGAGTTTCTGCGCTCGACGATCCTCGTTGGCTTTGCGCTTCTTCGCCTCTTCACGGCGAGCACGCTCCTCAAGCAAGCCAGCATTTGTCTTTTCCCACATTTTCTGGCGTACATAGGAAGTGTACTCTTCATCTGTCATTTGTTCTAGGTGACCTGTAGGCCCTACGCGCTCGTTGGGGTAGACGTGGACGGGTTGGCCATATACACTTTCCCAGTATGCAGCACCCTCATCATCGGCCATGGCGTCGAATAGAGATTCACGAAATGCTGCGTCGGGATCCAGAGGCTCTGGTTCATGAGGGTTGTTTGGTGTGGGAGAGCGACGTCGCCGACGGTGTCGGTGTCGGCGGTGACGGACAGGTGAACGCCCATGACTGTCATCATCATCATAATCTCGATGCCTATGTCTGTCTCGCGATCTTCGATGAGATCTATGGTGATCTTTCAGCCGGATGCGTGAGCGCCTCGGCGCTATGGTATCCCCTTTGTCATCTTTATCGTTGCGCTGGGCGTCGGTGTGCTCTGATGTTGCATCGAGCGACGGCTCTCTCTTGACGTCAACTGGTGATCGCGATTCAGGAGATCGACTCCTCCTTCGACTTTTGGGCTTATCAGGGTTGATAGAGGAAAGGATATGGCGTCTACGAGGCGACGGCTCTCTCTTGACGTCAACTGGTGATCGCGATTCAGGAGATCGACTCCTCCTTCGACTTTTGGGCTTATCAGGGTTGATAGAGGAAAGGATATGGCGTCTACGAGGCGACTGCTCGGTTTCGCCCATCATGTGAGGGCCGTGTAGTTCGAAGACATTGAGTCAGTGACGCTCTTGGCTTTGCGAGTCTGAGAATTTGTAGTTGTGAGTTAAAGTTTCGATGTGGGGATTAGTTGTTGCTAGTGCACAGACCTCACTTTATATTCATACCATCATTATGATGGTGAATCCAACAAATAGGTAAGGTGCCTATGCACTGAAAAGCAAGTATAGGCTCTGCTAAAGTCAATGGGAATAAGGAGCCCTTGTGGTGCATGTTGTTTTAGTGACTGCAGGCACGGTTGTGTGTCAGATAATTGTATTAAGTGTCATGACCGTCAGACGGAGTTACATGACAAGAACTTGACATGTACACAAGGTTAGGTAGGCATTGATTTCACTCAAACAGACGAATTCCTCAGGAAGCACCATTGCGATACACAACTGACTGTCATAGAAGTTTAATAATACTTGGAAGGTGCTATGACTTGAGACTGTACTGGAATACAATGTCTAGTCATTCAGTACAGGGTAGGCAGATTTAGCGTGTTAATCGAAAGGCTAGTAGCATCCGCAGCCAGTTACTCGCGATCAGACAGTACTGGGTTTCTAGTATCTAGGTACCCTTGTTTTGGTGTGGTAAGATAGAAAAAAAAAACGATAACTTAGTACCTTGGGTACTAGTCGTGGAATTATACCTTGATAGTCCAGCCACTATAGAACATTGACCATTATGATAAGGAGGCAACTTGGAGTGAAACATGGGCCGCCGACCACTACCTACTTACCTACCTATTATTCGCATTCACTTCAAGTCGAAAATTCTACACACCAAGACTCCCATGCTAAAAAACAACGTTGCCTTCTGAGGGAAGTAAGACTGATATCTTATCTCGTTAATCAGTTATAGTTGACGTTATTCTAAAAAGTATCCCTTCCCCTGAATTCATTGTCTCCACGGGTTGGCCCCTAGGGGGGATTTTAAGGGTCTAGATGCCCCGCAGCGGCCAATCGACAGCTAGCAAACCGTCGCAGGGCTGGTATTGATCCAATCCATTTCAAACAGTGTCCAGGCTGACTCTATTGACCGAGGCCAGATAAATTTGTTCGACACCCAATACCAACGCCAACCTCTTTCTTGATCGCTCCGCCCTTGCGTCTTGTCTGTCGTCGATACTGCGCTTCAATCCGTCGATAAGCGCATATCCAGATCGGTACACCTGACGACAATCAGTGAAGACCGCAACATGCGTGGATAGTCTTTACACCCGCACCTCTTTTCCTTCTGTTCTGGCATCAGTCTTTCGCGCATAACTACCCAAGAGTCAATTGACATCGCATCAACCATGGGAGGGGTACTATTACTTCTAGGCCTATGCGTAAGTGAACCTCACCCATTCGTCGATGAACCATTGACACTGACATTTAATCAAGCTAGTCATGGCGTTGGCGTACGTGCGACCGTGACCATAGACTCAGGCCATTCTCGTCAGTTGCTAACATACCCAACAGCTCATTCCTTGCCGGAGCGCTACCCCTTTCAATGTCGCTTTCGCAATCACAGCTTCGATTACTCTCGAGCGTCGGTGTTGGAATCTTGGTCGGGACTTCACTTATAGTCATTATCCCCGAAGGAATCGAAGCTGCAACCGCGCCTGCAGAGGCTGCTCATATGCATCGAGTTCGAAGCCTGGTGCGCCGAACCCCTTGGAGCCATCCCGTACTCACACGTGAAATCTCCGAGTCAATTGTCACAATAAGCACCGGCTCAATCGAGAAACGAAATGACGAGTTGGATGCCGAGGCGCTTGTCCGTCGCATTATAAATGCAGCAGCGGGGAATGGTCGAGTCAAGCGTGCCGATATTGAGGCCGCCGTTGAAGCAGCAGGTAATGATGCTCCAGCCATCCCAGGAGCCGGCGATACCACAAAGGGTAGTAGCACGGCCGACAACAAGGGATCAGAAAAGGCGGAGAGTGGAAAGGAAGGCCAACAGAGCCATGACGGGGACCATGAAGCGGAGCATGAACAGGAGCATGAGAAAGAGGAAGCGCATGAGCACGAGCATGAACATGCCGTTCCCACATTCGAAATTGGCTTCTCGTTGATTCTGGGTTTTCTGTTAATGTTCCTGATTGATCGACTTCCGCGCCATGCGACAGATAGTCTTCATTCTGCACCCCAGACCCGCCATATCAGCCTCGACAACCTCAACGGTGATTCCGCCTCTGTTGATGAAGAGGCGGATGGGTTCCTGGGATCCCTGACACCTACTCCGCGACGAGCGCGCAGCCTGGCAACGACCACTGGACTGGTTATCCACGCTGCCGCCGACGGAATTGCAATGGGTGCCTCGTCGACCACTTCAGATATGAAGCTTGGCTTCATTATCTTTGCGGCCATTATGATTCACAAGGCTCCTGCCGCCTTTGGCCTTACTTCACTTCTCCTCAAGCAGGGTCTATCGAAGCGAGCTGCTCGAGGGCATCTTATTGTATTCAGTTTGGCCGCACCCTTTGGAGCGTTGACAACATGGACATTGATCACTCTGTTAGGTGGTGGTAAGGTTGAGAGTGATCACTGGTGGACCGGCATGTTACTCCTCTTCTCCGGTGGCACGTTTTTGTAAGTTAAGCCTGTCTTGCTTCACGTTCGTCACTAACATCTCGTTAGATATGTTGCTATGCATGCGATGCAAGAGGACACTACCCCCCATACTCATGACCACGGCATCAACGGCTATGCAGATAGTAGCGTCACAGCCCAGCGGAAACCAAAGGGACCGCAGATGCGCGATACATTGGCCACTATGGGTGGTATGCTGGTGCCACTTCTTACACAGTTTGGCCACCACCACTAAGTCGCAAGCACTTCATTTGTCTTGTATTCTCCTGCTGCGCATGTTGAGATTTTGGGACGGTATGTAGTGGAATATAACAGCCATAGACAGAGGATGGGATGACATGGCGCTATTCAAGATTTCTTTCTGTTTCGGAGCCGGCGAGCTCACTTTCACTGTGTGGGAAGGGATCAGAATAGACTCACGAGCGGTTTTCACGGCGATAAAAGTCGGGATGGTGGAAAGGGATTTATAGGGATGGCATGGGACATGTATGGTTCTTTGGGTTTCAATTGCCGCACAAATAGTACTCTTGAGATATGTTACAGGCGTTCTTGACTACGGCTGCACAGTATCGCTATCACATGCCTCAAGGCCAAATTCTGTATACAGGACTGTATCTTTGTGTCACTTGATCACTGCCAGCAACCCCGGATACATCAGATCGCACCTGGTTTCAACGTAACCCAGCCTCAGCCAAAAGGATATATGCCAATGGTGGTTTTGGTGGTGGATTCATCTGGTTCAACATAGGTTTCAAAGAGGAGCTTTATAAAACTAACTGAGCTCTAGGCAGGGATACAAGGACGAAGCTGCTTCACACATAGTCACAGAAGCCACAAAATGGCCTGATGTTTTTGTTTGAATGATACGTAGAGCATTCCAAAGTGAAAATGGACAGGGGATGCTGGGATAGTTTATTAGTTACTGTGGAGGGGGTCGGTTTAATTCTCCGCGTTTGTAGATTGGATGATCTAATAACTTTGGGAATTTAGTAAACATTGTCTTGGTAGGGCGTAAGACACGAGAGAATTCACAGATTATAAAGAGATTGACGGCCGTTTAGGACAACTTGACTAACAAGACGTTGAAACAAGTTAACAGTGCTTAGGGAAAAGCCAAGATTGTTGTTCGGTCAAGTCCGCTCACACTTTTCTTCTATGAAAATAGCAAGGGGCTCAGTTCATTCAGCTTCAAGGCCAGGGTCTTGCAGTGCTTGTTAGTCTCGTTACAGGATTGATATGTAGCTGTTCCAAGGCATTATGCATCGTTAGTGTGGTACTAGTACTAAAAGTTAAATCTTCATGGCGGAACAAGGAAGAGAAAAGGTTGGTCATTGACGCCATTGGCGCTTCTGGTGAATGTTCCGAGGTCTTCTTTTCTTCGATGTACCAAGGTATTCTTTCTGTATTGACAGCCGACAACGTCAGAGTGTGAGATAGTGGCTTGCGCCAGGAGTTGGCGTTTGGTAAACGTTCATCCATGTGATATTTCTTGCCAGTCCCTGCAATAAATCACAGAGCCAACAATATTTTATGATATGTGGTGTATGAGATCAAGGTAACCAGAACCCTCGTATTAATCCTCAAACTCCCTGCACCTGATCGTCTAAGAAGCCTTAAAGAGGGGTTCGTCAACACACTCGACAAACACAACATCCAATCCCATCTTGTTGAGAGCCGCCTGAAATGTCACATCTTATCACATGGCTATACTCGATGGGGGAAGGGTAGCGATGTCTTGCAGGAGTTTGCAGTGCGGAGTTGCCCCATCTTTACTCTGAAAGATATGTACATACTATGGTATAGCACAATCGTTACTGATCCTCACATGTCATGAACAAGATACAGCTGCAGATAACTTGTGAATATCGACGTAATATCAGAGGCTGAGGGTCGGTGAAACCGTCATGATCAATGCTGCAAAAAGTCAACAGCCACGAACTGCACCTGAGAATGGCGCACGGCTTCAACCAGCTGCACTACGCAGGAACCAACAGAGGTATCCAATCCCTTCGTTGGGTACAATCTGATCTGGTGAACGGTGGAGATGATCAATTCGATCTAAGGTAGGATTCATTTATTCAGGGTTGACGGAGGCAGGGCCGGGGAACTACTGTAAAAAGCGACGACTAGGATCTGTTTCACTGTTTGAAACAGATTTGGCATCTCATGTTTCAAAATCAATTTCTCGATGAATTGAGTTGGACCGTTTGCGGGTTGAGAACAAGATTAAAGAATGTACTTTATCAATGAAGCGAGATTTACTCCAATGGCGGGAATGTGATTGGAACGTCCCTGCATTGAATCAATAAATGAGCTGAAGGAAGAAAAAGCAATGAAAAAGAGCGGGCTTGAAGTGCTAGGTTGGTTCCTGCGCTTCTCTCCTAAAGGTATCTCAGTCTAGTAGGTAGTAGGTATTCCATCCACTTCTAGGTACCTCACAGAGTATAACCTTACTCCCGTCTGATATTAGATGGATGCTGCTTGTACTGTAAAACCCTCCGACGACACCAGAAAAAGGAACGAAATTCGATCAAGTTCCGTTTTCGTTCACGGACCGTCTTGGGCTTCAAAAATACTACACCTATCGTAGTTCTTTCTCGCAATCGATCATCCCTTATTCACCCAATTTTCCCTCCCTTTGTCTCGCCTCCGCTTCTGCATCTGCTGCATCTGGTCATCAGATTGATTCACTTCCTCGACGCCTCAGAATCGAGTCGGTCATCTCGTCTTGCCTTACAAAGACGGACAAACCCATTATACATATCATCCCGTATCCTCGGTAAGACAATCTCACACTCTCATTGTGCGCAAACCTTTTCTCGACACAAACTTCCATACCCGGCCTTGCCAGCTCAACTCAGGAGATATCCTTGTGCCGGTCACGGCGACAGCCGACATAATCATTGTCAAAAACGACACCCAAACGGCAAGGCAAAGGCAAGGGAACCGCTACAACAAGGCCCTGAACTGTACTGCAACGAATGCCGTTTAGCGCCTCTACGATCCCGCCATCGTCCTTGGCCTGCACCCGACCCACGCGCCAGGTCATCAGCCAGTCCTAGGCTCATTCTGCAAGCCAAGATTGCCATCCAGAACAAACACAGGCGTTCCCGTCCCTGAACGTGTATGTACCGGTACCGTACCGCCTGTCCGTCGGCTCTCTCCACTATCTCATCCTCTAGTGACTATCGCCATTCACCGTTGGTTTCTGCTTTCTGCACCCTTTCCCTTTTTCAATATCTGCACCTAATTCTGTTCGAAGCCAACACAACATTCTTATACCGGGTTTTTGCGCGCGAGTATAAGGTACACTCTGTTCTACATGTGCTAACATCCTCCTCGAATTGTTGGCAGAGGCCTCATACGGCTTGCTTTCTGTTTCCCCACCCACGATCCATCGCCGACCTCCCCTCGATATCGATATCAGCCGTTGTCATTCAAGTAATCCACCTCCATCAAGTTGTTGATCCTCCTCACAAACCGTTTCAAAGTCTATATCCCAACCCACACCAGCATCTTGGAGGGTGACGACCCGGGTCATGGCCGGTTACCAACGACCCATGAGTTTTTCAGAAAGACGCGGAAGCGCCCTCAGTGACGACTTGACCCTCGGCACATCGACGAACCCCATGGTTAACCACCGCTTGGAAAAGCTGCCTCAGCAGCAACGGCACTTGCGTGGACCCCCTACTCCCAGCATGTCTACACCCGCCGCGGATTTCGATCAACAACTCACCGGTTCACCTCCACCGCCTCCCACACCAGCTGCGTCTCCGGGACCATCGCATTTCCAACCAGATTGGAGTGATGCGGCTGATGATGAAGACTTCTTTCTTGCCAAAGTCCGGCAACACTTTAAAAACTGTTCGGGTCCTCAGAGGACTCGAGTCCTCGCCGATCTGCTGAACCTCTGTACCAGCCAGCAATTGAGTTTCGTTCACCAATTTGTCAGCCCTTTATTGAAAAAGGACCCCTTTACAAGTCTGCCGGATGAACTGTGTCTTCGGGTAAGGATCATCCTTATATCACTGCTTTTCTTAGATACAGTGGGCTTACTCACATGTGTAGATATTATCTTTCATCGATGATCCAAAAGTTTTAGCACGAGCCTCGCAAGTATCCAAACGATGGCGAGATCTTCTCAGCGACGACATGACATGGAAGAATCTTTGTGTCAAACACGACTACGGCCGCCGACTATCAGAGGTCTACACACATGCACCCAATTTCTCCTCGAGACCGGCAGTACAGGCTTTGCATGGACTCGACGCCGACATGACCAGCAGCAGCAGTTTCCCAGGCGCACGCCCTTATTCTTATACCTCAGGGACCCGATCGTTCGAGGGCTCGAGTACCTCTGGCCGACCCAGGTTACGGACTTACAAATCTCACTTTAAGCAGAGATATCTAGTTGAAGCTGCTTGGCGATCTGGCGGTACTAGCACGACGCGGAATATTACCCAAGAGGGGGGCGTCGTTACAAGCCTGCATCTAACACCCAAGTACATCATTGTGGCACTTGATAATGCCAAGATTCATGTGTTCGATACTGAGGGAGACTCGCAACGCACCCTGCAGGGACATGTTATGGGTGTCTGGGCCATGGTTCCCTGGGACGACACTCTGGTCAGTGGAGGATGTGATCGCGACGTGAGAGTATGGAACCTCAAGACTGGGTAAGTTGAAAGTCATAGTCAGTCTCGATCATTTGCTGACAGGATATAGTGCCTGTTTACACACCTTGCGAGGTCACACATCGACAGTTAGGTGCTTGAAAATGGCAGATGCAAATACGGCAATTTCTGGATCCCGGGATACCACCCTAAGAATCTGGGATATCCGAACCGGCCTTTGCAAAAATGTTCTTGTTGGTCATCAGTCCAGTGTTCGGTGTCTCGAGATCAAGGGTGACATTGTCGTATCCGGTAGCTACGATACTTTCGCTCGAGTCTGGAGCATTTCCGAGGGCCGTTGTCTTCAAACGTTACAGGGCCATTTTAGTCAAATTTATGCCATTGCGTTTGATGGTAAGCGAGTCGTGACGGGCAGTCTGGATACCAATGTGAGAATTTGGGATCCGACTTCTGGGTATGTGTCTCTTCGAACTACAGATAATAGCTACTAACAGTTCGAAGTGAGTGCCTGGCTATTCTCCAGGGCCACACGTCTCTTGTTGGACAACTTCAGATGCGCGGTGACACCTTAGTTACTGGTGGATCAGATGGATCGGTTAGAGTTTGGTCATTGAAAGAAATGTGTCCGATCCATCGTCTTGCAGCTCACGACAACAGTGTCACCAGTCTGCAATTTGATGATACTCGAGTCGTGAGTGGTGGCAGTGATGGTCGAGTTAAGATCTGGGACCTCAAAACTGGACATCTCGTTCGTGAACTCATCGCGCAAGGTGAAGCTGTCTGGCGTGTTGCCTTTGAAGATGAGAAGTGTGTTGCTTTGGCCTTGAGACACGGCCGTACAGTCATGGAGGTAAGTCGATATTGGACGAGGGCTATTCACGCTCAAGACTGACTTTGATAGGTGTGGTCGTTCTCACCACCCGAAGATATGCTCTATGACCGCCCTCTCTCGCTTCAACAGCGGGTACTGGAGGATGACCCGAATCGCCCATTGAGCGCCATGGCTATCGACTATCGCACTTCACAACAGACTTTGGCCAGTTCTAGCCGAGACGCTTCTACCCAGGATGTCGAAATGAACGACGCTGGCCCTTCAACTGCCCCATTGCAGGGCGGTACGTTCTTTAATGACGACTGAGCTGGGAGTTTGGTGATCTCAACGATGGCCCTGCGTCAACCATCGTCATATGACATCGGCGAGCACCAGTATCTCAAGCGTACTCGATTTTGTGGATTCAACATTTAGTATCGAAGACGGATCCGGTCATCCGCACTGCATTGCACTATATTCTTTCTTCGAATTGTTGTAGAGGCGCCAAGGGTTTTTGGAAGCATGTTTCGGGCGTTGCTGCATCACCACCAGTTCACAAAATATGTTAGTTATGGATGGATGATCATGTGAATTTGCATGGGAGTATGACAGCATGAGTCAAGGGGTTATGGGAAACTGGAGCCACGGGAATGGAATACGGAGTTGCATCTGAAGGCGGCTCGGACTATATCAGAAGCTAATGTCAGCGTTCTGGTCTTTGACATTGATCGTTATCTTCATCATAATACCACATCGGCGGCGTGTGTATAGAAAGATTAGAAATTAGCCCAGTAATACTGGGTTCCACCAATAAGACTTGCCAATTCTTTGTCTTTTTATTTCGAAGCTAAGTGTGAGTTATAAACTGCCATCATGGGCCATGTTTTCGTTCCTGAGAGGTAAAACCGTTGAGCCCGAATATTTCCAGGGACTGAGACTGAGAGTACCTTAGTAAGGGACTTCCGACATCCACCAGCAAAACCCAAGGTATTGTCGTGGCTCGGAGGTAGAAGGGACGGTGTGGATATAGCCCCACATCGGCGAGAATTACACCGACGAAGTGGTGTGTCACTTGGATGGTCTATGATGGAGCAGAAAGATGGTCAAGGGGTGGTCTTTTGATAATCGGAAGACGTCTGGGGGCCTTTAGCAGACCTTGTCGATATAAATATTTCCTTGGAGAAGATTATCTCCTCAATTGGACTGTCTGGAGGTATTCAAAGAGATCGTGGACATGTATACATCACGTGACTGCTAAGCCTATTGCGGACTAGACCTACCAACAATTGGAGGCCAAGCTCAACGCTCTGCCGCTCAACAGCGACTTTTTCTGAGCTCCATCCAGCCAAGTCGCAGTTATCAACTCGACAACGTCCTGATCCCTCAGTTCAATCCTCCATATCCACGATGTTGTCTCGAGCTCTTCGTCTCCCCAGGGCTGTGCCTATGCGCACCAAGCTCGCCGCTCCCGCTTACACTGCCATTCGCTCCGTCACCACCGATGCTGCTTCGGCGTCTCTGAGCCACTCAGTCCCCAAGGTGAGAAAATGCGCACTTTCCGTCCCGCAAGGGTCCTTCGGAATACCCTCGCCCGACACTTTGCCCTCCGCAATGCGCCTACGAACCATCACTGACTCTTCGACTGCTACAGTCCGATGACGAGCCTTTTTCTGTTAACCTCAGCGATGAGAGCTTCGAGACCTACGAGCTGGACCCCCCTCCTTACACCCTGGAGGTGACCAAGAAGGAGCTGAAGGATATGTACCGCGAGATGGTCATCACCCGGTATGCAATACCATTTCTCACGACCTCAATACGACATTTACTGATAATCCCGCAGACAGATGGAGATGGCGGCCGATCGTCTGTACAAGGAGAAGAAGATTCGTGGTTTCTGCCACTTGTCTACCGGACAGGAGGCTGTTGCCGTTGGTATTGAGCATGCCATCACCAAGGAGGACGATATTATCACCGCTTACCGATGCCACGGCTACGCCTTGATGCGTGGTGCGACCGTTCGATCCATCATTGGTGAGCTGCTTGGCCGACGTGAGGGTATCTCCTACGGAAAGGGTGGTTCCATGCACATGTTCGCCAAGAGCTTCTACGGCGGTAACGGTATCGTCGGTGCCCAGGTTCCCGTTGGTGCTGGCCTTGCCTTTGCTCACAAGTACAATGGCAACAAGAACGCCTCTATCATCCTCTACGGTGATGGTGCTAGCAACCAGGGCCAGGTCTTTGAGGCTTTCAACATGGCCAAGCTGTGGAACCTCCCTGCCCTCTTTGGCTGCGAGAGTAAGTCAATATTATAAGAACGAGCCGGAGCACTACTGACAGTTCCACAGACAACAAGTACGGTATGGGTACCGCTGCTGCTCGTTCTTCCGCTTTGACCGACTACTATAAGCGTGGTCAGTACATCCCTGGTCTGAAGGTCAACGGTATGGATGTCCTTGCCGTCAAGGCCGCCGTCAAGTACGGCAAGGAGTGGACTGCTGCCGACAAGGGACCTCTCGTCCTCGAGTACGTCACCTACCGATATGGTGGTCACTCCATGTCTGATCCCGGTACCACCTACCGAACCCGTGAGGAGATTCAGCGCATGCGATCCACCAACGATCCTATTGCTGGACTCAAGCAGAAGATCCTGGACTGGGAGATCACAAGTGAGGAGGAGCTCAAGAAGATTGACAAGGAGGCTCGTGCCCACGTCAACGAGGAGGTTGCTGCTGCTGAGGCCATGGCCGCGCCTGAGCCCAAGCCTGAGATTCTGTTTGAGGATATCTACGTTCGGGGATCCGAGCCTCAGTACATCCGTGGCCGTATTCCCGAGGAGAACCACTACTTCCAGTAGAGGGATTGAGCGCCAGGCCGTACCACCATAATGATTTGAGCACTTGTTGCTTGCTGTAATATACATCCATGATCTATCTAGAAAGAGGCCTGGCATGGTCCGAAAATGGAGAAGGGCGAGGACCCAGGATTGCTTTTTTCGTGTTACTCATGGATGTCTCTTTGTCCTACTGTGGCTTTTATATAAATGTCTTTCTCCAAAGCTAGAATCAACAACGAAAGAAATCACCCAATATCATGATATTTGGCGAGCCCTTTCGGCCTATCTCCCCCGAGACCTCAGACAACAAGAGCTTGCAGGGGCCCTCCAACCATTAATTAACGCGCGCTAATAAATTTGATCGACGCCTTACCTAATATGTGAGTAGCCGGGGGCACGTCCTGCCTTACTAGGCAACGGAGTCACGTGGAACAGGCATCTTGCGCGTTCTGCTCGCACCTGCCTTCGCGAATGGCAGCTAATTAACGCGACAGGTTGCCTAGCGGGCGCGTCATGCTACTCAGTGTCAGGTCAGCTCTCGGGCTCACAATTGCCCCTCTTTTTCTACAAAACACTTCTAGATCAATATCACGACCTGTGAATTGTTGTTCTTTGTGTTCGTTGCGTTTGTTTTCGACACGCATTGCAGGCATCATGGCACCAAAACAGGCGACACTCGGGTATGTCAGGTCCGGACAGAGCACAATCGGGTGTGTGGAGGGACAACTAAAAGTTAAAAGACTCGATCACTGACCAAGGCCAATTGGTAATTACAGGAAGTTCTTTGGGGCAAAGGGTGCGCCTCCTCAACAGACAAAGCTCTCCTTTAGCAGCAAACCCAAAAAAGAAGAAGTGAGGGACGAAGAGGAGGCTGACATGAAGGCCAAATCGGGCTCAGATTCTGAGAAAGGTATTTGGCTTCTTCGATGGAAACCTACGATATTCTAAATATGAATCAGAAACAAAGAAGCGAGCAAGATCAGAAGACAAGGCTAAACCCCAGCCGACGCCCATTAAGAAAGAGGAAGTCGATGACGAGAGCGATGGACCTGTCACCAAGCGAGCACGACGAAGTCGAAAGCGAGTCGAGGAAGAAGATGACGATGAGATGATTGAAGAAACTGTGAAGAAAGAGAAACATGCATCCCCCAGGAAGTCAAGGGTCGCGAGTACACCCCCAAAAGTCAAGTCGCCCAAGAGGTCAAAGGCAACCCCTAAAGCCAAGGCGGCCAAAGAACCTACTCCTGAGGAGAACGACGAGTCTGCCAAAGAAGAAGCATTGACAGCTTCATCTTCAGACGCCGAGCTTGACGACGAGGCAGATGTCGAAGATAAGTCTGAAGTTGCTGCCAAGGCTCGCGAGAAGGTCCAGACAAAGTTCAAGTCCAAGACGAAAGACCCCTACCCTGACTGGAAGCCTGGTACCCCTGTTCCGTATGCGGCCCTGTGTACAACGTTCTCTCTTGTGGAAATGACCACCAAAAGATTGATTATTATGGAGCATTGCTCTCTGTTCCTTCGCCAGGTCATGCGCCTGACCTCTGAGGATCTATTACCTACAGTCTTATTAATGATCAACAAACTGGCTCCTGATTACGCTGGTATCGAGCTTGGTATTGGCGAGTCGTTAATCATGAAGGCCATCGGCGAGACGACTGGACGAAGCCTCCAGGTGATTAAGGCTGATCAGAAAGAAATTGGTGATCTTGGTTTGGTGGCTGTAAAGAGTCGATCAACCCAGCGCACTATGTTCAAGCCCAAGGCTTTGACTATCAGGGGTGTGCATCAAGGCTTAATGAACATTGCTACTGTCACTGGCAATGGCGCTCAGGGGCGCAAGGTGGATGGTATCAAGAAGCTTCTTGCTGCAGCTGATGCCAACTCCACTGGCAAAGTCGACATCACCAAGGACAAGGGAGGTCCAAGTGAAGCCAAGTTTATCATTCGATTCCTAGAAGGAAAGCTGAGACTTGGTCTGGCTGAGAGAACCGTTCTTGTTTCTTTAGCGCAAGCTATTGTTGCCCACGAAGCAGATGCCAAGGGTAAGGCCCCTAGCACCTCAGACCTTGAGAAGGGTGAATCAATTCTCAAGACGGTCTACAGGTAAGCCACGTGAACCACTGTCGATGACCCATACTTACAAAACACAGTGAACTTCCGAGCTACGACGTGATTATTCCTGCAATGCTAGAACATGGGATTATGAAGCTTCGGGAAAATTGCAAGCTCCGACCCGGCGTTCCTTTGAAGCCTATGCTGGCCAAGCCAACCAAGGCCATTACTGAAGTACTCGATCGCTTTGAGGGACAAACCTTCACCTGTGAGTATAAGTATGATGGCGAAAGAGCACAGATCCATTATGTGGCAAAAGATGCGCCTCAAAAGCTAAACGAAGCGAGTCAAGGCGCCGCTAAGGACGCTGCTGCTGGTGTTGCTAGCATCTTCTCCAGAAACTCCGAAGATCTCTCCAGGAAGTATCCCGATATTCTGGCCAAACTCCATACCTGGGTCAAGCCGGACACCAAGAGCTTTGTCCTGGATTGTGAGACAGTGGCCTGGGATGTTGATGAGAAGAAAGTGTTGCCCTTCCAGCAACTCATGACACGCAAGAAGAAGGACGTCAAGGTTGAGGATGTCAAGGTTAAGGTTTGCGTATTTGCATTTGATCTGTTGTACCTCAATGGAGAAGCTGTTGTTGAGAAGGCACTGCGTGAACGACGTGAGCTTCTCGAAACCGCATTTAATCCCGTGGAAGGCGAGTTTTCCTTCGCTACCCACATGAACGGCCAGGAACTGGATGAGATCCAGGTGTTCCTTGACGAAAGTGTCAAGGCATCATGCGAGGGTCTGATGGTAAAAATGCTGGATGGGACTGAGAGTGGATATGAGCCCAGTAAGCGAAGTCGTAACTGGCTCAAGGTAAGAATTCAAAACTGCATTACTAGAATATGTATGACTGACTGCTATCATAGATCAAGAAGGATTACCTCTCAGGCGTCGGTGATTCCCTGGATCTTGTTGTTTTGGGCGCATACTACGGCAAGGGCAAGCGTACATCTGTTTACGGTGCATTCCTTCTGGCCTGTTATAACCCCAACTCAGAGACATACGAAACTGTTTGCAATATTGGAACTGGCTTCTCAGAGCAGGTCTTGGAGGATCTCCATAACCAACTCTCCGAGATCACCATCGATAGACCTAAGCCTTTTTACTCACACTCTTCTGGCGGTCAACACCAGCCTGATGTCTGGTTTGAGCCTCGGTATGTCTGGGAAGTCAAGACCGCCGATTTGACCCTCAGTCCACGTTACAAGGCCGGTGCTAAGGAAGGTGTCGACCCGTCAGGAAACAAGGGCATCAGTCTCCGATTCCCTCGCTTCATCCGTGTGCGAGATGATAAGAAAGCTGATGCTGCCACGACAAGTCGCCAGGTTGCTGAAATGTATCGCAAACAGGAGAGCGTGACAAAGAACAAGGGCCCCTCTGTTGATGATGACTTTGAGTATTAGAATTAGTGTTGTTCTGTTTGGCTTTCTCAGAGGAGAAGTTTATGCATCAGCTGGTATGTTGCTGCTCCGGCGTTGGTTTCATACTATATCAGGATTTCAATCAAGCATGGGAGTTGCACGCTGAGAGAAAAAGTAGGGGCTATTTTGACCCGACCATTACCTCATGATAATTTAAGCGATTTTATGACAAATGCTCAGATCTGATTCTACCGGGTTGTCTCATGGCGTACAGTTTTTGGTTGCAAATAAGTGAATACTTCTGGCTGGCTTAATCGATGTCTATCTTGCTTTAGTGAACGAGACAACATCTAACACTCAGCTTAGATACAAGTAATTTAAAGATTGACTAAGCCTATTTAAGCACACCTAATTATTCTTGTTATTTGGAATACAGTCCTTTTTTCTTGCCTCCCCTTGGCATATAATATCACAAGAAATAGGCAAATCTTGTGACAAAACCCGAAGCGCATGATAGCACATAATGGTCTATTTCGGAAACTAGATGGGAGGTCAGCAATATTTCAGGATAAATTTAGATGAAGCGTTGAATTGTACATACATATATATATTGACAGCTTATCAAGAACAGCAAACTCGTCTACAGGATTCAAACCAATATACCTACGACCAATTACACATGACCCAGCATCAAATCTATAGGCTCCTTTTATAACATTGGCTCTTCCCCTTGTATGCTATCCCCATCATCGGCACCATCGCCATGTAATAACCCACTACTTTCACCGTCGCCATTGTCGTCTGCTATCCTGTCGGTCACGCCAGTCTCATGACCAGCACCGCTGGGTGCCAGACCCATGGTGCGGCGTGTCTCTTCGGCACCATTGAGGACATACCAGACGTCCTTCTTTGTCAACAAGCCCTGCAGAACACCGCGGTCGCTGAAGAGAAGATATCGCAGGCCGAGCTTTTGGAAATACGTAGCGACAAGGTGAAGACTTGTATGTGAGGCCCGGGTAAGCGGTGTTTGGTCCATCCAGGGGCGAAGATCCAGAGTTGTGCGTGGATCTGCCATGGGCTGGTGAGAAAAGAAGGCCTCAGTCTCAGGGGGCAGCAAACGAGGTGCTTGTGTTGAGGCTGAGAGATTGTATGCCAGCTCGGCACGAGAGATATATCCAAGAAGAATGGCTTCTCGGGGATCTGATATGACGGGGAAACCGCGGTATGGGTGCATCTCGAGGATAGTGGTGAGAGATGCGATGGTGTGACCTGTGGCAGTAAGAACTACAAGATCCTCGATGCGAGTCATGACTTGAGAAGCTGGGATGTCAGGAATAGATTCATTGTTCTCGCTATTGTCGAGAAAAGGATATTCGTTGAAGTGAATCCACGACTCGTAGATACCGCGACGAGAGAAAGCATCGCCCACCCACTTTGATATCATGACAGCAATCATAATAGGGAGAACATAGGTGAGGGCCCCTGTGAGCTCGAACATGATAACGACAATAGAGACGGTCAAACGAGTTACTCCAGCAAGAGATGCTGCTGCTCCGACGATGGCGTATGTACCTGGGGTAACGCAGGGTATATCAGGTTCGCATGAGCCAAATAAGAAAAATCCAGGGTGATTGGTGACCCAAATCTCCATGATGATACCTACAGCGCGGCCTGTCAAGGCACCAATGGCCATAGAAGGGAGAATAATTCCGGCGGGAATCTGGAGACCGAATGTGACAGCGGCGAGGAAGAAGCCCAATACTGATGCAAAGACTAGGAGGACAATGGTCCTGGCCGAGGCAGCTCCTGTTCTACAGAGGCCGATGGGGTCGTCGAGAACCTGCGAGCATTCTGAAAAGAGGTTGGAGACGAGCTCAGTCGTCTGCACCTTCATGTAGAAGTTAGGATAGTTGATGAGGGCTGTGAAGAAGGCCACAATGAGAACCTGGACGATAGGGCCTGGGATCCATCGGTTTGACTTCTTCCAGCGAGCAATAACCATGTTGAGTCTTATGAAGAGACCACCATGTATGCCCTGGAAAGGAAATACTGTTAGTTACTTGTTCTGTTCGTACTTGATATTGGACTTACACCCATGACGCCTAGTATGGCGTAGGGGAGTAGCTCGAAGCCATGCCATCCAATGCTGTAATGAACTTGATACAAGACAAGCTTGCCAGATCGAAAGGGGTCGAAAGCCTGAAGGACAACTGCAGCGGTCATGGCACAGACAAAGCTCTGCCACATGGTCTTGTCTGGAAAGTAATAAGACAGAGTCTGTAGAGAAGAATTAGTATTGGTTGGGGGGTCGGGGCTGAGCATAACTAACCTCGAGACTGAATAAGACACCACCGATGGGGGAACCAAAGGCAACTGAGACACCTGAGGCGGCAGCAGCCGAAAGAACCTCACGTTTGCGAGCTAGAGGCGTTAGCTGATGACCACTGACTGCATTATAGGGAAGCTCTCTACCTTCATTGTCATTGATATTGCGGAACAATTTCGTAAATACGTTGGCGCAACAGCAAGCAACATGAATTAAGGGGCCTTCTTTACCCAACCACATGCCTGATGCAACAGCAAGAGCCTGTGATGATGTCAGTAACGAGCTGGTAAGCAATATAGACTTGACTGACAAGACCAAGAGACTTGATAATGAGTGTCCAGAGTCCGAGGAACCGTCGAATGACGAAGCCCCCCAGAACAGTCTTGATTTCTGGAATACCACTGTGTTTTGCGTAGATGGCATATTCTTGGACGAGAAGTGCTGCGACATATGCAAACAGCATCTTCAAATCGTTAGTCATATGAATCAGTAGGTAGAAGACATGGAAATGTACGTACCGCAAAAGAAACAAAGAAGAAATACTCGATGAACCACTTGCCACCTTTTGAATGGACTCCCAGAGCATCGCCCCAAGTCTTCCAGCCGTCGCATTTGGAGCCTTGGTCATAGCCATAACAGCAGAACGCCTTATTTAGGTAAAAATGGCCTCCTTCTGGCCCACTCGCGCAGTATCCTTCCTTCAAATCTCCAAGCCAATCGGTCGTGACGTTGATGACAGCAGCAACAGTGCCTACAAGCATACCCGTCAAGAGGAGGACGATCCAGACTTGGCTGGCATCAATTAGGCGTCGCACATAACCTATAACCCCAGACGCACTCGAGTATAGCATGCGCAATCTCTGGCGCTCTTTTGTGTATTCGAAAATCCAATCGATAGCTGTAAGATCCTCGTAACCGACTCGACGCCCTGGTCCTTCGACATACCAATCATGCGGCACACCATCCTTGGAAGCTTCGTTGAACATGACAGTCTCAGGGCGCGGGGGAGTATTAGAGCTTGAATAAACAGCTGGAGACGGTCCTCTCGAGGAGACATGCGGTCGTGAACCTGTGATGGCGGAGAGAAGTCTGGAGGGCGCAGACCAGAGCGAGGGACCCTGTCTGCGTTTAAAGGTCATGGGTGCACTCAGATTGCTCTGAAGCGGATCGTCGCCGAGCACATGGTCTCGGTCGCGAGACCTGCCACGGCCGCTGTAATCGCTGGCGTCGTCGTGAAGGAAATCGAGCTCGTCGCGATCGTCGGAATTGGAGTTTGGAGTATGCGACGAGGACGAGGCGGAAGCGGAAGCAGAAGCGGAAGCAGAAGCGGAGGTGAAGGCGTAGGGGTCGTTTTGAGACACTCCAGACATGATGCGGCTCATGGCATTGTGATTATGCGGTGTAAGAGCTCACAGCTGGTCCGGAGTCTTTGGTTTTTGAAAGACGGAAAGGGAGAGTCGAGATTAAGTTAAATACGAGGTTGTTGATGTGTCAAGTGCGCTATTGATTCGGAAAGTTCAGTGGGGGACACGCAATGGCTACAGTTGGTTGTTGTAAGGCTTGGATTGCCTAAAACGTCGACTCGGCCAGCTGAAAACATGCATCATGGCGTTGGGCGGTTGTTTATAGCTGAGACAAGGAAGGGTTTAAGAAATATTGAAACATTCTCTTGTCTCGAGTTGCATTTTTGAGGCTCAAGTTTAATTACTAACTAAATCAATTGCCTGGTCTCACGAACATCTTGGCTTTCATTGTCCTTGTCGCAACTGGCTTAAAACACTTATTTATATCACATTCCTGATACACTTATTAGTATATGATACTACAGAACGGTATACTTAGATCTCAATAATTATTGGGATTTACGCATCATGTAAAATGAATTCGTTGATATCACCCCTTCCACAAATGTTGGAGGTTTCTAGAATTCATCTACGGAGGGGAATTTATAAATAGTGGGACCAAACAAAGTTGTTACAAGTCAAGTCCATCCATACACACTCTTCTCATCTTAGCAACTATTTTCATATATAGCCAAGTCTTTATTTATCTCAAGACACGCAAGTGTTACAGTCGACGTATGGACTACAGTTCGGTATCCGGAACTCGACTCACTACTACAAAATAGGGGCCAAGATGGCTGAAAATACACAAAGTACTGCTTCGCAACCTACAGACGTCAACAAGATACAATCACTTCTTAAGGCTAAAGATGATACCCAAAGATTTGTAGGACTAGCCCTACTAAAATCTCTTCTCGACAGCTCAGAGCAACTTCGCCAAGATCAGCAAATACTTCAAGGTCTATGGTCCAGTCTGTCACCGAAGTTCCTCGACCGACTGCTACGGACAGGCTCAAAGCCTTCAACTCAGAATTCAAAAGAGATGTTGGATTTGGCTGTTTCTGTCTTGTACATTTTCTCCATTCTTCTTCCCGACCAGGCTAGGAGTGACGCCAAATTCATCAACAGAATCCCTTTGCTCGTCAATGCAGTTCTATACAGGTATGAAGCCTCGCCAGGCAAAAAGAACAAACTAATGCCTGTTTCAGCTCTGAAGACACCACAAAATTAATACTTCAACTACTACATACGCTAGCAAGCTCACAGCAAGGAGCACAAGAAATTGTCAGGGTGGAAGACTTTAGCTCCCTTACCGAGATCGCTCCCAGCCATGCACAGGTTTTGGATATCTTTTGCTTTGCATGGCTCAATTCTATGACAACCATTGAAGATCCCTCTACGCTGGTGAGGCAGATTGACGACACGATTCAAAGCCTGGTCTCATCATTCACTGGAACTGATGCTGTCACTCTTCTCGAGTTCCTTGGTTACTTTCTTCGGCATGCCAACTGTTCTGTGCGTTTTTCACACCTTCTCAGAGAGAATCGTCTAAACATTTGCTTCAGGTTCTTCCTCCGCATCCCAAGTGGCTCAAAGTCGTCGTTGGCTACATTCAAAACCTCGTCACAAGTAGGCCAACACCTGAAGCCCGAGCGGCATATACGAATGCCACAGCCTCGATACTCCAAGCTTTCCCTTCCGAGGCACTGAAGTTGGTGTTTATCGACGACAAAAAGGATGGCAAGGCCTTCTCATACCTACTCATCAACCTCCTACTTATTGATATTCGCTCTTCGGCTCCCACTCTTCTAGAACAGCTAAATAAGCCCGAGTACCCCAAAGTCTCAACCCGCCTCACATCTGCATTCGACGTCATCTCAATCTTCATTGGATACCTCGTGCGGTGTTTGGAAGACGAGTCCATGGAAACCTTCTTCATGACCCCTGAGGACCTCCTTAAGCTCCGTAAGGGCATTTCCGAGACAATGTCTCTCACAGCCGAGTATCTTCGTGATCGATGGGATGCTTCTGTTGCCGGAGCCATGGGACTACATCCAGAAGCTCGTACCGGCACTACAGACACATCAACTGGAGTCTACCACACACTCGCTTGGGACTCGATGAGAGATAATGCTGATGATGATATGTTCATACTTTCGGCTGTGCGAGCGTTGGCGCTCTGGCTGCGAGAAGAGGAGAATGATATCCTGCGACAAGAGGCAACGGGTTTGATGGATATGTTTATGGATCTTTACAAATCCAGCTCTCAACATAAACTCGACTTCCGATCTCCTGTCCTCGTGGCTCTCGAGGGTATGACTACGCTACCCAAAGGTCGCGAGCTGTTACTCGCCAACGAAGGGTGGAAAATTCTCGCTCACGATCTGAACTCTATTCTGCAGCATGCCTCACGGACTTGCGGAGAGCAGGAAGCTGCTCGGGCTACAGATATTGTTCGCATTCTACTCCCCATAGTTGAGCAAGAATCCAACGGTGTTCCTGAAGCTTGGATGGATCTCATCACTTCAGTAGCAGCATGGGATGTCCCTGACTCAGGATTACCACCCCAGGTACAAGAAGCAGTAGTGTCCTCTTTGCAACTTTGCTGCGCGGTGCTTGTAGCGGCGAACCGGGGCATGCGGCAGAGATATAAGCACTCTGTTGCTGCAATCTATGGGATTGCGTCTCAACTTGCTAAGCAAGTCAGTCAGGATAACCCTGAGAGGGAAATGTTAGAAGATGTTCTCGCTACATTGGGCTCATTGGCGCAGGAGTGATGACAACTACGCATTACACTTTCAGGCGTACTAATATTGACACGACGTTCATCGAGCTAAGAAATGGTGTGAAGGATAGATAGTGCTTATGTCAATACGTTAAGCGCTTAAATACATCTTCAGTGGTCGTGCCGTTCTGTCCTACCCCTCACGAGATTGTGGCATCCTCTTTGGCCAACAGTAACTTCATCAATCACGCTGACGAAACGCGGGCGTTGCGTTGTAAGAGATGAATAAGCCACCTGCTTACATGGCGCTGAACGATGGTGCCTCGTATAAGAGGCTTCTGTGCATACACTCTGTTTAGCTGGCCTTCAAGTCCTGATAGATCAGAATCAAATCTCAATTGACAACCTCTGTTCATGAATCGTCTCATTGGCCTATCGCGTCTAACTCACTTCCATCAGTCAGTTTCTCAAGCGCCGACATCTTCATACAATGGCTACGCACTACGACGTTATCGTCCTCGGCTCCGGTCAGAGTGGCAACCCAGTCGCCAAAGCCTTCGCCAATGCTGGTCGTAAAACAGCTGTGATTGAGCGTACGGCACTAGGCGGTACTTGTGTCAATGTTGGTTGTACGCCTACAAAGACCATGATCGCCTCTGGAAGAGCAGCCTACATGACCAACCGTGGTAAAGAATATGGCGTACACAAAGGAAACGGTAATGTCGAGATCGACATGGCTCGTGTAAGGCAGCGCAAGCGCGAAATCGTGGAGCAGTGGAACGCCGGCAGTGTTAGAGGTTTGGATGCAGCAGGTGTCGATGTGATTATGGGCGACGGTAGCTTTGTAGGCGAGAAGAAACTCAAAGTTTTCCTGAACAATGGGGGCGAGAAAGAGGTCAGTGCCGATCAAATTTTCATCAACGTCGGCGAGAGGCCATCGAGGCCAGGTATCACAGGTCTCGACGATGTTGATCCAGCACGAGTACTCAACTCGACTACTATCATGGAACTGGGTGAGGTTCCACAGCGTCTCGTTGTGTTGGGCGGCGGGTATATCGGCCTCGAGTTTGGACAGCTCTTTCGCCGCTTGGGTTCTGAAGTGACTCTTATCCAAAGGGCCAAGCAGCTTGTACCCCGAGAAGACACTGACGTGGCAGAGTGTCTCCTGGATATCCTTCAACAGGATGGAATCACGGTTCATCTTTCGAGCACAGTGAACTCGATCTCAGCTTCCAAGGACACAAAGACACCTTTCGTAGTTAGCGTCAAGACTCCCGGGGCGGAGAAGGAAGTTCCCGGAACACATCTTCTGCTGGCCACAGGCCGAGTGCCTAATACCGATAGCCTGAACCTTTCCAAAGTTGGCATCAAGATGACTCCTAGAGGTCACATTATTGTCGACGATAAACTCCAGACCACGGCTTCAGGTATCTACGCCATAGGAGACTGCCACGGAGGTGCTGCTTTTACACACATGTCCTACGATGATTCTCGCATTATCCGCACCAACCTCATTCCAGAAGCTATGTCATCCACAACTCCAGCTATGCCTACGACAAAGGCGTCGATTTCACGAGTTCTGACTCCTTATGTCATGTACACCGATCCACAGCTTGGACATGTTGGACTCCACGCTAGAGACCTCGCCAATAGTTCAAGGGAAGTAAAAATTGCCACGATGCCTATGAGTTATGTTGCAAGGGCGCTGGAGACGGCAGAGCCACGTGGTATGATGAAGGCGACTGTGGATGCAAAAACTGGTGACATCCTGGGATTCACATGTTTGGGATTGGAAGGCGGTGAAATCATGTCGATTGTGCAAACTGCTATGATGGGTAATTTGAAGTGGTGGGATTTGGAAGCAGCTGTTTATGCTCATCCGACCCTGGCCGAGAGTCTGAACAACCTGTGGGGACACTGGGAATGATTGATGAATCTGAGCATGAACATATGACAGATATAGTATCAATATGAAGGCATTCAAACTGCTGTGCTCTGTGGTTGCGTGGCTGTGGCAGTTTGGCTTGTCTTCTTCCCAGCTGCCTCCGCTTTAGCACGCTGTTTCCTCGCTCGTCGCACCTCAATTTCCACGTGTAGCATTTCAGCGTTGACAGAAACAAGCCTCGGGATAGTTTCCTCAATTGCTTTCACGGAATGTGTTTGTGCGGTGCGAAGGGGCATAGGCGCGAATAACCCAAACCATTGCAAGGGGGTTTTCTTCTGCTTTCGCTTCTTTTCTTTAGGGCTGGCCTCTCTGGCCTCTGGTGTTGATGCATCGTCAGACTTCTCGGCTGAGGGGGTTTCTTCCTTATCTGCTACATCGTCTTCGTCGGGAGCAGGGAAGAATGAGAAGCTTGGGCTTTGGCTTGCATTCTGCTCAATGGCAAGAAGGCGTGTTGCTCGCATTCTTTCATCGTAGTGATCCTGACCGTACCTCATGCCTCTCTCGCCAGCGAAATTAGCGCGGGCGATATTGTGAAAGACATCTGATTGAATCTGAGATAGACTCTGGCGGAGTTGACTGTATTCGTCTAGCAGGCTGAGATAGCGTTCAAGAAGCTGATCAATGTGGTGCTGCTCCTCCATGATGTGTGGTAACGTAAAAAAATGACTTGTTTCTGGGCAATTCAGAGAGGAATTCGGGGGCAGTATAAGCGGGACAACGACGATGATCTGATTATAATTTGTCACAGAAAACGAATCACAAATTTCGACGCAAATATATCATCGAGCGAATGAGTTGTTGTTGACAGGAAATTGATCAAAGCATGAGAAGCTGCCTGTCAAATGAACAGCTATTCCCTATAGGTTTAGCTTGATATGGTCCGTGGTGTCCGAGACGTCCAATTCGGGCAGTGAAGGACTACGTATACTTTTATATGTAAGGTATATAAATAACCTCAATTTTGAACCTACAATAATTGTATTCTGTTTGAATTATTTAGGCTTCAGCTGAATTCCGTCTCTGCCAACCTCTATGCTTGACCTTCAGTGGCCCACCTGTATACAAAACGGTTGGAATAGCGGACACGAACACTACTATACCCAGACTCCATCCGACAGTTGCCCAACCAGCGCTATCCTTGACCATTCCGCCCATTATAGGTCCTACCAGAGACCCTCCCGAGTATGCCATGTTATAGAGACCATACGCTTGAGCAATCTGGCCCGCACCTTCAGTGCCGTCCTCGCCCTGAACGGACCAAGTGATCTCAGCCATCAAGGGACCGAGCAGAAAAACTGTGGTGATGCCCACACCAGCCAAGAGCCCGCAAAGAAGGATCTTGTCTTCAATCGTATTCTCGTCGACGAACCTCAGACACACAACAAAGGGTGTGGCGAAGAGGAAGCCGAATGAAGCGAGCCACTTAGGCCCGTATCGATCGCCAACCATGCCAACCACAGGTCCCAGAAATGATGGCAGAATGACCGGGAGGAATATTAGTCCTGCTCCGATGGAGTCCCAGCCAAATATCTCGTGTGTGAGAAGAGGAAGAGTACTTTCGAGCGCCGTGTTGATAAGTGCCTGAACGAAGGTTCCCCACAGAGCAGCCAGGAATCGAGGTTGCCCCAGGAGCTTGACGAGTGTCTTTATAGGTGATTGTGATGGGTCTGATACGTCCTTGGTCTGCCTATCTGTTTGTTGAGCGCTATTATCTTTGTTCTTCTCAATTTTCGGTTCCTCCGCTACGACACGTTCTAGATCTGTCACGGCCATAGGTCCCGCCTTATCAAGCCACCTCTTGGCGTCCTTGACCTCGATGATGATGAGACGCAGGACAATGTCAACAGCGAGAAGACCAAAGCACATGGCGAAAACGGAGTAGTAACCTCCCTTTCCATATACGAGACCTCCCAGTAGAGGTGCCACCAAGATGCCCAGACTGCAAGCTGTGCTGATCCAACCCATGGCTTTGCCGATATGCTCCTTGTCGACAGTATCGACAACAAGTGCAAGGCCAACAGTCCATGTCAGTGCGGCCGATATACCTTGCAGAGCACGGCCGATCATGAAGAGAGCAAGCGTGCGGCCTACGCATAGGAAAACAGTAGCACCACACAATACAATAAGTCCTATAAGCATAGGCACCCGGCGGTTGTGGATTCTGTCGGCCAGATAACCCCAGACAGCTGTTATAGTCACAGTAAGTTATATGCTATCACTTCAAGTGAGGACTATGGACATACGAGAACCAGCCAAGAGTGCAGCACCAAACACGGCCAATGCTATGGAGACCCAGTACTGCGCCCTGTTTGTGCTGATACCAATTCGATCCTGAAGAGAGAATGGAAGTATGGGAACGATTACACCATACAGAAAGATGTCCTGAGGCCATATTATTCAACTAGGTTTTCAAAGTCGAAGAGCAACGGACGACTTACAGTGAAGATTGCAAAGGAACATGTGGTGACGATGAGACCTGCCGATGACCGCACCTTGAGCAGAACCGGCGGCTTGTCCTTGTGAGGCCATCTTAGCAACCTCATGGCCAGTAATTGACAGTCGGTGCTTTGTTTAGCGAGCTTCTCAGGCTCGAGTGTTCATCATTTCAAGAGAGGTCAGAGTCTGGGAAGATGGATCTCAACTGATTCTTTTTCAACATCTCTGTACCCACTTACTGCCTCCCCGGATTGCGGACATCTCGCGCCCCGATGATGGACGGATGACAGGTCCGTATTCTCCATTTGGGTTTAGCGCCATCTTGAGACTCTAATATAATAAATATGATGACTTTGAAGGTGAGATGTTTGCCGAAGATGCGGAGTATCTACAAGCTATTGATTCCTAAGGTTTAGCTGCAGGAAGAAACTACTACGTAGTTACCCGTTGGCTCGAGCCGGG